>PVJO010003077.1:0-129975 GCA_004026905.1 Hystrix cristata | reverse complement strand
GAGGGGAAAGGGAAAATATGGAAAATGATGAATGAACCTGATATAAATAGGGGGGGAGGGAGGAGAGGGGAGGGGCGGAGGAGAGGGGGAGAACCAAGATGCACCATGTATAGGTACAGAATAAATGTAATGAATGTGATCAATGTATGTAGAATGTACCAATACATGCTCTTGGTTTAAAATAAATAAATAAAAAAAAGCACATATCGTATAGCTTAATGGTTTTTGCTACAGATCATTATGCACATAAAATAAAGACTTTGCCACAAGAAACTTAAAAGACTGTAGCATATCTTTCTATATTTTCATTAATTTTTTGAAGAGATTAAAAATTTCAAAGTCCCTTATTCCCAGCTGATCAGGGTTAGCATCTGAAGAAAAAGTGCAGTGTGGATGATAAGTATGGAGTCGGATCTCATTGGTTTCTTTGCTCCCTTGCCAAAACGTGGGCTCATTCCTTACTCTCAAAGCTGCAAGCTGTGCCTCTTTAAACAGTACCATATATCATTTTCTTACACACATATGCCACTAACACTACATTAGATACATCATGAAAGCATATTTTTTCCTAAAACTCCATAACATGCTGAGACTTAGTTTAAAAAAGTATTGCATGCAGATGCTTTAAAACACAGACTTCTGACATTCTAAAATTTAAATTTCATCACAACCTTACAAAAAATCAAATGGAAACCAACTAATTGAGAACTAAAAAATGCCATAGTGGGATTAATGAGTTGAATAAAGCTTCTTTCTTCAGAAGCAACTAGAAACAGGTATTGAAAAAGGAATGGGCAGAACATTTATCCATACCCCACTTTACAAGAAAAAGAAACCAAAACCAAAACAAACAAACAAACAAAAAAAACACTTGTCAGGCAGCTTTACATGGTAATTTTAATATATCACCCCAGAAGGTTTTGCAACACATTTTTTAGAGCCATAAAACAAAGGTTATTTTATATTAAGACTGCATAATATATGGCATATTTTGGGAAAGTGACAATTTGACGTTTACAAAGTGGTTTTTGGGTAAGAAAGGCTATTAGGCTTTATATTTTTCTTATTTTAAAGAAAGAAAAACAGGTATCATATTTCAATTTAGGTAAAAGATAAAGTTTTAGCAGCCACCAAGTCTATATATTTATTTTTATTAGTACATGTTTGTAGTATACAATGTTTACATTCTTTGTGGGGAATTGGTACATGGGCATAATACATCTTAATTCCTTTTTTCATCCCCTTTGGCCTCTCTCTCTCCTCCTTCCCTCCATCTTTTTTTTTTTTAACCAAGAACATGTGTTGGTACGTTGTATACATAATGATCTCATTCCTCATGGTTATTTTGTAATTGTACATGATACACCTTGGTTTTCCCCCTCTTCCGCACCCCTCCCTTCCATTCCCCCAACCTTCCCTATTTACTGCAGGTTTATTTACATTTTTACATTTTTTCCCTTTCTCCTTTCCTTTTTCCCTTCCTCTTTTCCCCCTTCTCCCTATCTAGTTCTCCACTCTTTTGAATACTTTTTTTTTACATAATATCTACTATACTTCTTTGTTTTTATTAACACTTATGGTTTCTCATATCAGACAAACAATTCGATGTGTACTCATGAATGTCTGATTTCTTTCACTTAAGAGTATGCTCTCAAGGTACATCCATTTACCTACAAATGTCTCTAATTTATCCTTTTTTATGGCAGAGTAGTACTCCATTGTGTAGAAAAACCACATCTTCTTTAGCCAGTCATTGATTGTTGGGCATTTAGGTTGTTTCCAAGACTTAGATATTACAAATAGTGTTGCCATGAACATGGTTGTGCATATATCGCTGTGGTATGATGATTTTAATTTTTCTGGGAAGATACCAAGCAGAGGAATAGCTGGGTCAAATGGAACCTCTACTTGTAGTTTTCTGAGGAATCTCCACACTGATTTCCACAGTGGTTGGACCAGTCTACATTCCCAACAGAGGAGGAGGATTCTTTTTTCCCCACAGCCCTGCCAGTATTTGTTATTGGTTGATTTCTTGATAATAGCTGTTCTTTCTGGAGTGAGATGCTGATACTCCTCAAACTCTTTAAGGAAATTGAAAGACAAGCAGTACTTCCCAAATCATTCCTGGAAGCAAGCATTACCCTGATACTAAAACCAGAAAAGGATCCAACCAAAAAAGAGAACTACAGGCCAATTTCCCTAATGAACATAGATGCAAAAATTCTCAACAAGATACTGGCAAATACAGTGCAATGAATTATCAAGATTATACACTGCAACTAAGTAGGATTCATCCCAGGGATACAGGGATGGTTCAACATACGCAAATCAATACATGTAATACACCATATCAACAGAGTCAAAGACAAAAATCACATGATCATCTCAATAGATGCAGAAAAAGCATTTGACAAAATCCAGCACCCATTTATGATAAAAACCCTACAAGGATGTCCACTATCACCGCTATTATTCAATATAGTTCTAGGAACATTAGCCAGATCAATCAGGCAAGAGAAAAAAATAAAAGGAATAAGGACAGGAAAGGAAGAAATTAAACTATCATTATTTGTGGATGACATGATACTCTACATAGAAGACCCTAAATACGCCACCAAAAAACTTCTAGATTTAATAACTAAATACAGTTGTGTAGCTGGATACAAAGTCAACACCCAAAAGTCAATAGCATTGCCATATACAAATAACAAACTCACTGAGAAAGAAGTAAGAGAAGATATACCTTTCACAATCACATCAAAAAAATGAAATTCTTAGGACTCTATCTAACAAAGTAAGTAAAAGATCTTTTCATTGAAAACTACAGTACTCTAAAAAAGGAAATTGAAAGGGATATCAGACAATGGAAAGCTATCCCATGTTCATGGGTAGGAAGAACCAACATAGTGAAAATGGCCATACTTCCTAAATTACTATACAGATTTAATTCAATTCCAACCAAAATACCAGTAACATACTTCACAGAATTAGAGAAAACAATCATGAAATTTATCTGGAACCAGAAGAGATCAAGAATAGCAAAAACAATCCTGGGCAACAGGGACAAGGCAGGAGGCATCACAATCTCCGACCTGAAATTATACTATAGCGCTTCTGTGATGGTACTGGCACGAGGACAGACCCGAGGACCAATGGAACAGGCTAGAAGATGCAGAAACAACTCCAAACACACTTACACACTTCATCTTTGATAAAAGATCCAAACATCCTCACTGGAAGAAAGATAGCTTCTTTAATGAATGGTGCTAGAAAAACTGACTTACCACATGCCAAAAATTAAAACTAGATACATGTCTCTCGCCATGTACTAAGCTAAAATCAAAGTGGATCAAAGATCTAAACATTAAAACAGAAACAATAAATCTACTGGAGAATAGAACAGAAAAAACTCTTGAAGATATAGGGGTAGGAAAAAAAATTTATGAACAGAACCCAGACTGCACGGAATATAATACAAAGAAACAGTGCTTGGGACCACATCTTGTTAAATGGCTTTTGCACAGCAAAAGAAATCACCAATAGAGCAGGGCAAAAACCCACAGACTGGGAAAAAATTTTTGCCAGCTGCCCCTCCATCTCTTGATCCATTTCCCCTCTGAGAAAGATCTATTTGCCTAATTCCTATTATCTATCTCTATTTTGCTCTTTATTTATATTTTAGGTTTCTCATATGAGAGAAGCCATGCAATATTTAAACTTATGTGTCTAATTTATTTCACTTAACATTAAGATAAATTTTTAAAACTCATTTAAATATAATTAGCTCTTGGGGAAAAGGGTAGAAATTTATAAAATAAAAGGATAAAACATTTTTATATTCTCTGTAACCCTTAAAATATTGAATTCAATTGAATTCATATGAATTTTGAAACCTACTCATCTCATTATCACATACACAACAAATTACAGCTTGCTCAACCTGTTTTGTGGCTCAGTAAAATACGTTTAAAATGTCTACGTATATCTAATTCTTCACTGGCATTCCTAAAGAGTATTTTATCAGTGCCATGTTTAATTTAAATCCTATAGCTATCATGAGGGGAAAGGGCAACCACCAACACAAATTTTGTCTAAAATAGTATGTTTTGCTATTTTAAAAACAAAAACCTCTTGATATAAGAAATAACCATAATATCATTTCTTGTTTGTTATTAATCAGATTCCTGCAAACATCAATGATTATGCAGTGTGTAGAATCTGAATAAGTATATATACATGTTTTATAAGACTTGCAGTCCCAGAAACACAATATCAGCATTTAATTTTTCTCCTTTTCAATAATTTTCTACTATGATAAAGGCAAAGTATATTGAAACATTTAAATATACTATGTTCTGCTAAGTCTCTGGTTTACTAGTTTATACAAAATTTGCAAACAGGAATAATGTTAATATGACATACTGTTCACTTGCAATTTTTTCCGTTAATATATTGTACCATCAAATAAGAGCTGCTGAACACAAAGGAAATGAATACAGCTGAATGCCACAGCCACAAAAAAATTACTGTGTAGTTCAGGAAGTACCCATCACCCCAGCTCTTTGTCTTGGCTTTGCTGGTCATATGCCCTGTCTTAGAAGTACTTCCTGTTCAATTCATCCTGATCTTTCGTGCATATTGCCTTTGCCTCCATAACAAAACAACCTAGACTCTTCTACCACCTTCCAAGGGGCTACTTTCAACTCTTTTTATTCACATTAAATCCTACATTTGCTGTAACATTTATGTACTACATGTCTTTTTAACTATGCTAGCATTTTTTTTAATCAAGATTCCATTGTTCTTGTCAATGCTCTGATTATAGGTTTGCACAGACTTTTGGATGGGCTACCACTGACTGTTAACTTTTTTTCACCATGAGCATACTAGCATATAATTTTAGTAATTTTAAATTTTAATAATTTAATACTTTTAATAATTTATACTAGCAAATAATTTTGGAAAACACAAATTTTTCAGAAACACATTTAAATAACTCCTACCAATGAATAGACAAAGGGGCTTTACCAAAATTAAACTATTGACCAGTAGATAGCACCATTAGAAAAAACCTGGAGTGTTAGTTAGTTCAACAGCTGATATAAGAAAGACAGAATGTTGTATATGAAGGATGGTTTAGGAGTTTTGTAAATAATGTACAAAAGGCTGAAGAGACTATCTGAGCACAAATGTTTACACTCACCCCTAGGAAACCCACAAGAATAATAAAAAGCAAGAAAAAGGGGTAGGGACACACACCAACAAAGAGGTCATGATATAGTCGATAAGCAGACAAAAGAGTTCAATACCTTTTTTCTCACCTGTTGGTTATTTGTGTAATTTATTTATATGCTTAAACTTTCTTTTTTGGTGTCAACTATAGAAGGTATCATAGGACTGTTCAAGTTCTAGGAAGAGGATATTAAGTTCCTTACCTATCCCTTTACTACTTCTTTGAGTATTTCATCTTTTAAACCATATGTAATTTTATTTTTAACCTGTGTAGATTGATAGCATTTATAGTTTATTCCAAAACTATAATTCAATATCACGTGCTTTTTCCATAGTCTGAGTCTAAAAGTTCAAAATCAATTAATAATGTTTATATCATAAATTATATAACTTCACAACAAGCCTAAAGTACATGCTATGCTTACATGTCTTTGTTCACATAAGAATTTTTTTCTCTCAGAATGTTCAACAGTGTTTTATTTTGTTTTGTTTTGTTTTCATAATCAAAGCTTTAAACTATTCTAATCTTAAAAACACTGTCTTGTCATATCCAACACTTCTCAAACCCTGTCAGTCTCCCGTCCTATTGAGGCACATGGATTCTTGGCCTTTATTCATAGCCATCAGCCAGAAAGTCCTTTGATTCCTTTCTTCAGGTCGATCATTGTTTTTGTAAGTCTTTGGTTTTTCTTTCTTGATGTACCTACCACCTTGTTTTGGTAGATATCCTGAAGCAACTTTCTCAGAAAAGATCTGTTGAATAAAGCATTTCTACTGTCTGAAAAAAACTGTTTCTTGTCCTCATAGTTTAATAACAGCATATCTGTATCTAGAATTCTTGGTTGAAAATAATACATTGCTTCGTTATCTTCTAGTATCCAGGAGTCACTGATTAGAAATACGTACTTCTCTCATTATTACTGTTCCTTTGTAGATGAGCTTCATTTTTCCATCTTGGGGTCCCTTAGAATCTTCTAATTCTCTAGTAGTCTAGGGAATCACAGTGATTGTGTCTAACTTACAGTGTTTTAAAAATTCTTTCTACTTGCTGTTCAGTAAGCCTATTCAGTTTAAAATAGTTTTCTTTACAACTAGGGAAATCTCACATTCTTTCTTTGCCAATTTCCTATACTCTGTATTCTATCTTTAAACACTGGCCAAATATTTTATCTTCACAATGATATTTTCTAAGAGTGCTTTTTTAAATAAAAGTTTTATTAGATATAATTCATAGGCCATAAAATTCACCCTTAAAGTTTACAATTCGGTAGGTTGCCATCGGTGCTATGCAATTTCAGAACAATGTCATTACCCTCAAAAAGAAACCCCACACCTAAATGAAAAGAATTCCTACATATTACAATACAGCCTGAACAAAATTTCCAGCTGGCAGGCATAAATGTACTTTTACAGTTATATCAGAAAACAAAGGAGCATTAGATGAGAACATTCAAATAATTATAGTAATTATTGAACTCTGGCCTTTTAATATAGTGAAACTATCATGTACTTCTTTTTAATTTAATGAAGAATAAATTCCTGGAAGTAAAAGACAATCAGATGAGTACTAGTTGATGGTACAAAAAAAAAGAAAAATCTATCCTCAGCCCTGTAAAAGACTTTGCCTGGAACAAAAGCTACCTGCCCAGAACATGAGCAACTCAAGAGTCTCTGGTATAATAGCGGTGAAAAGTGAGACAACAAGCTTACAGTAAAAGACACGAATCTTAAGCACATAGTTCAAATTATTTCATATATGTGTCTATCCATGTAATCACTACTCAGATCAAGGACTAAAACACATTCAGCATTCTACAAGACTCCTATCCAGTCAACAGTCCTCAAAAGGCAAACTATTACTTTGATCTCTATATCACAACAGATTATTTTCTGCCTGCATATGTATGCAATCCTACATATGTACTCCTAGGTATCTGGCTTCAATTGTTCAATGTTACTCAAGTCTCAATCTTTTTTCTATTACTGTGTTTTATTACTCTGTATGACTACACTAGTTTCTTATCCATTCCACTCTTAAAGCACATTTATGTTTTATGTTTTGGGGCCACTATATATAATGATGCTATGAATATTCTAACACATGTTTTTGGTGAACATAAGCACTCATTTCTATTGGTTATGTACCCACATGTGGAGCTGGTAGGTAAGTGGATATTTAACTTTAGTTGATACCGTTTTAACAGTTTTCCAAGTTTATACCAATATCCCCATGCACTTTAACACAATTTAAAATAATTTTTAAATATACACAATGTTTAAAATTAAGCACAACTGTAAAATAAAGTTTCCTTCTTGGTAGTTTAAGCTGGGTAATCAAAACTCTAATTAGAGTGAGAAAATATCAAAATAGAAACCATGCGACTATTAGGATGCACCTTAATTTTATTTTTCTCATTATTTATTTATTTACTTTCTTATTCAATTACAGAGAAAATCCTTGGAAGGCAAGACATTAATGTAATAAAAAAAGTTACTCTGAAGAGGAACACTGCGGGGATGGGGAATGAGAACACTTTTTATTGTACATATGCTGGCATTTGAATTTTCTATAAGCTTGTGCTAGTATTATTTTAAAAATATTCTCTTGGTTCTGAAACAAAGAAATGTCTGTTTCTCGTAGAATGGACAGATGTTTGCTTTTGAGGAATTTGACTTTATTACTATTACTGGTTTGTACAATGAGCAAAGCACTGTCTTGCCTGTTTCCCACCTCAATTGATGTCAAAGGGTAAGGAAACATAGTTAACATGCAGGTGAAGAGATTTAAGTGAGACATCAGAAAAAATTTTCCCAATCATGATGAGTATTAGACATTGAAACAAGTTATTAAAGGAGAAAGAGGGAAAAAAATTATATACCTTCTCCCATGAGGATTTGAAGGGCAGTGTATATAGCCAGCTATATAGTGGACTTGGATAAAGCCCAGCTGTGAATTGAAGTCCATTTTTATAACACTATAAATACTGAAGAAGGTTTTCTGGAATGGCCTTTATATAGTACAGTTTCTTTATTCACAAGTTTTTGAGTTCTAAAGCATTGGAATAATAGATGAAACTAATGTGAAAAGAGTATTTTAATAATATGAATCAATTCACTTTAATAGGTCCAAAATTCAGAAATCTGCTACACGATCCAATTTGAGGCTAGTATGGAATAAAATATCACTGTTGTAGGATCTGGGGTCACAAACAGAAAATAAACAAGTCTCCCTGAATTTATACAAAACAGTGAAATGTAAAACCACCAGAAACATTTATGGTTCAGCTTTCTATGGAAATGCAGCCTTCCTGCGCCTAACCTAAACAATGTCTTAACATTTATAAACTCAGCCCAGAGCAAGGAAGAGAACAGATAGATGCCCCTGTCCAGCCGGAGAACACTAGGCTGCCAGAGAAGGAGTACTGCCTTGGTGGGTCCACTCTGACTTGGAAAAGAGCTCTTGATCCTAAGGAAGTCTGTGAATAAGGAAACCTCCCACCACACAGCCACAGGCCTTCTGGCCATGTCATGCTCTCAGGGTTTTAAAATCCCCATCTCTATATCCCCCACGTGTTCCAGCTCCTTTATGTTGAGAAAGCATGAGAGGATTCATAAGCAAGATGGCCAACCTGAAGTGTCTAATGTGCCCCCACACCCACACCCTGAAAAAGGACCAAAACAATCAATAAAAAATTATATTTTGTTTATTTATTGTTGTCCTAGGGATCAAACCCAGGGGCATTTTACACTGAGCTAAATCTTCAGCCCTTTAGCCCTTTTCATTTTTTGTTCTGAGACAGAGGCTCACTAAACTGCCCAGGCTGGTCTTCAACTTGCAGTCTTCCTGCCTCAGTCTCTGGAGCTGGGATTACAGGCGTGTGCCACCATGCCTCGCTAACAGCTGTATTTTGAAAGTGCAACTAAAGGACAACACAGAAGTAAAGGACAGAAAGGAAGTGGCAGAAATCCTGTAAACCACAATCTTGTCTGAGCTATGCCACTCCATCACCTGGGTCAAAAGGTGGCATAGCCCTTCCTCTGTGGATGTAGTCCAACACAATCTGAGTCGACGAAGGTTCCCATCTCTCTGGGATGTGCAGCTATCATTTCACTCCTCCCCACCCCCCACAGCACAAATCATAGCTGCATTCTGCCATCCCTGGGTTCCTTGTGCTGTTGCATCTATCCTCACACAGCAGGGAAAGAAGAATCTGTGAACTGAAGACGGATCTTTTAGAATAAACCGGTCAGAGAAAATAAAAGAAAAATCAATGAAGCTAGTCAATGTTAGCAAGGGAAGCCGCACCTTAAGCAGACAGCAGCTAAACACTGTGAGCTGTAGGCAACCCAAAACTCACAGGCAGGGACTGCAGCCTGGGAGATGGTGGGGAGAAAGGGAGACATGGCAGAGCCAGACCAGAGTAAGTGTTCACCCTTCCTTCCCCTAAACACAGGAGGGATCTGACAGAGTGGGACATCTGGCCCACTTCCCACTATCCCAGACTAGCAAATGAACCCCTTTTCCCCCAGTGGAGGGTTTCTGAGCTCCTGGAGCAATGGCCTGGATTCTTAGGAACCACAGAACTTGCTGCAGACCACATCCCAGGAGACACAAGGGCAAAAATGAGAATCAGTAGAGTTAAACCAGAGCAGATACGTTACTGTTTTAGCCAACGTCAAGGAGATCTAAGATAGTGTGAAGCCCTGTCCAGTGCCCACAACCCAGAGTCCCACACTGGGAAAAGAGGACCTCTGCTGAACCTGGGATCTGTGCCAAGTTCTGTAGGTTGGACTGTGGCATTCTTAGAACAGTGACTGAGGAGGGACCACATGGGGAGACAGAGAGGGTTCCCAGTGATGCACTAGGCAAAAGGCCTATCAATGGGAAACACAGAAACGACCACAGGATTTGTCCTACAGTGCAGGAAGCAAGAATAGCCGGTCCCTGGTGGAAACTGATGGAGAACCAGGTGTTAGGCAACTATAGTACATGCTCTTCTTCACAAATTACCTGAGGTGGTCAAATCTTGGGACAGAGCCAAAAGCCTGCAGTTAGCCATACCTAAAGCATGGCTTGCAGCCAGGACTTTGGCCCTGAGAACCATCTGGATCAACAAGCTTCCCTTTTCCCACATAGGGAATTAAGCAGGCCCTAAGGGGGAAACCAGCTTGGCTGCTTACAGCCAAATTGTGACTGCAACATAAAGGAAACTGGATGGATACTTTGGTGTTATGGTTTGTGTCTAGATGTCCCCCCAAAGCCTCATGTGGTAAGAGATAGCTGGATCTAGAGTGTGTGATTACTAAATTAATCCACTGATCGGTCTGGCATGGTTCTGCTGCGATCAAGGATGTGACACTAAGATTAAGGGCATTAGGATTAAGGGTGGGAGTGCTGCCCACTCTAAAACCAGGTAGCCTGGATAAGATATAAGATACAGGAAGAAGCTGGTTTTCACAGCTTGCTTGCATCCCTTGCTTACTTTGCTGCTTTCTGCCTGTCTGCCACGCCCCCCTGCCTCGGACCCAGCTGACTGTGGACTGAAACCTCTACAAACTGTGAGCTAAATAAACCTTTCTTCCCCTAACTTTGGGTGTCGGATATTTTGTCCCAGCAACGAGAGAAAAGTAACTAAGACATTTGGTTTTATGCTATAACAACTGCATGAGGATTTTTTGTTTTTCTGCTTACTTATTTGTTTGGGGGGTTTTATTGTTCTTTCTTATTTATTTTGGTTTTTTGTTTATTCTGCTCTCTTTTGGTATTTCTTCTTTGTTCTTTTTGTAATTTTTTTCCTCCCTATTTTTTCTTCATTCTTCCTCATTTCCTTATCTCCTTGTTGTCCCTCTCTTCTGGCCTATCTTTCAGAAGACATAAATACAGGAGAGGATTGTATATCTGTGAAAGAGAATAAGAATTAACCAGTGTTTTAACTAGTATTGTTCATGGGCCTGGCACAGTAACCATTACCAATATTGTGTATAGAAGATCCAAACAAAACTAATTACAAACAAATTAACAGGTTCCCACAATCTCACAGTTCCTTCAGTCTCTAATTACACTTTCCTCCTTCCTCATCCTCCCTCCTACCACTGCAAATATTCTTTTAAATCCTACCAACAGCTATAAAAATAATTCCACCAGAGTCCACCCCTCATCCATTTTTGACCTGCTGACATTTCTTTCCCTCTCTCCTTACTGACTTACCTCCTTCCTTTTCTCCTTTCTCTTTCTTTCAAACTCCATCCACATCACAGACTAACTGCTAATAGCTCTATAGTACAATTTGTAGGGGACATTGAAAATGGAGTGAAACTATCAAAACTATGAAAAATGTTCATGACTGATATATGTTTGGATCTGTTGACACTCTTGAAACCAGTAAGAATTCTCTCCTTGCAACACGGTGACTGAATCCAATCCCATCAAACTGATTAGCTCAAAGAAGTAAAAAATATCTCTTGACAAATAAAGCCAAGATCACATCACTAGAAAGCAGAATCTAAAGTGATCTCCATACCAACAACAAAGTATTTTCACTGTATTTGACCTCAGCCCTCAGTGGATGTTATGGTTCATATCTCGATGTCCTCCCAAAGGCTCATGTGGTCATAGATGGGGCTTTTTCAGAGGTGGCTGAATCTAGGGTGTGCGATGCTGGGATTAAGGGTGTGTGCTTACTAAATAAATCCACTGATTGGTTTGGCACTGCCCTAATCCTGGCACCTGGACAAGATATAGGGGCAGAAAGAAGCTGCTAAGGTCCCTTGCTTGCTGTGCTGCTTTCTGCCTGTTTGCCATGCCACCCTGCCTTGGAGCCAGACAATTGTGGACTGAAACCTCTACAAACTGTGAGCCAAATAAACCTTTCTTCCTTTAACTTTGGGTGTCGAGTATTTTGTCTCAGCAACAAGAGGAAAGTAACTAAGACACAACGGACATGCACATGCACACTAGACACATGAGAAAACAAGGCAGCAGAGTGACTCCAAAAACTCCAAACTCCCCCAATGGAGCACCAATGGAGAGAAAATTAAACACCAAATGGCTGAATCATATGAAATGATCAAAGAAGAGGCAAAGAACTTGGTCAGCTCAAAGATAATAAAAACAGATGGCGAATTAATAAACAAGCTGATTGATTAGTTTAAAAAAGAATCAAATAAGAATTTGAAGAGCTACCTAAAACCATGCAAAACACAAATGACAATTAACCAAAGAAATACAGTCCATGAAAAGGTACTAAACAGAAATTCCTGAGATAAAGAATCCCTTGAATAAATGAGCAGAAGTGAGAGAATATTAGATTAGAAGACAGATCTGAAGGAGATTATATACTCAGATATAACTTAAAAACAAGAAAAAAAAACAAGAAAAATTGATCCAACAGCTACTTGGCACAAAAATGGCTAATTTAAGACTAACAGGAATTACAGAAAACTCAGAACACAAAAGCATGGAATAAAAAATATGTTTACATCTATCATGGCATAAAATATTCCAAGTATGAGGAAAGAATTCAACATACAGGTAAGAGATGCATATAAAACCTCAAATAACCATGACTTGAGAATTTCTCCATGACACATCATGCTAAAAATCCCAGCAGTCCAACAAAAAGGCAGAATTTTAAAAGTTGTCAGAGAAAAGCAACAAATCACTTATAAAGATAAACCGATACAGATTACAGCAGACTTCTCAACATAAACTTTAAAGGCCAGGAAAATTTGGAGTGAAGTGTTTCAAGCCCTACAAGAAAATAACTTTCAACCCAGACTAATATTTCCCCAAAAACTATTTTTCAAAATTAATGGAGAGATAAGAACATTCCATGATAAAGAAAACCTTAAAAAATTCATAACCTAGGAAAACAGATGCACCTTGAGACCATACTCTTAGGTGAAATAAATCAGACATACATGTTTAAATACTGCATTGTTTCTCTGATGTGAGAAACTGAAAGTGTAAATAAGAACAAAAATGTATAATAGATATGGGGAAATGGGAAGAATATATTAAAATTAGAAGGGGAACAAGGGAGGGGGAGAGGGAAAGGAAGGTAGAGACAAGGAAATAAGAGAATAGAAAAAAAATGGAAGCAAAGCTTTTGTAAATAAGGAGGGGAAGAAGGGTTGAAGAGAGAGGATGAGAATGAGGAAAAAAAGGAGAATCAAGACATATCATATACAGGTATAAATTCCTTATGATGAATGTTACCATTGTGTATATCTAAAATGTACCAATAAAATTAAAACAATTTTTTTAAATTCATGACCACCAAACCAATACTCCAAAAAATTCTCCAGGATATCCTAGACAGAGAAACAGTGGCGCCAATAATGCCAAAAGACTAATGGACTAAGACATCAACAGGATGAGTAGCTAAACAAAAAGGAAAAATAAAGGAATCAAAAAAAACCATAATGCAATGACAGAAATGTCAATATCTTTCAGTAGTAACTACCAATTAAAATAGCCTCAACTCCTTCAACAAAAGACACAGACTGGCAGATTGGATCCATAAACAAAGCTAAATGGTATGCTGCATACAAGAGACACATCTAATAAAAAAAATTCAAAGGAGAGAAAATAATAGTCCATGCATCAGGACACTGAAAGCAAAAAATGATAGCTATCTTATTTACAAACAAAGTGAACTTCAAGTAAAAACTGATCAGGGGGTTGGGGATTTAGCTCAAGTGGTAGAGCGCTTGCCTAGCAAGATGCAAGGCCATGAGTTCAATCCCCAGCACTACCCCCTACCTCCAAAAAGTAAAAACTGATTAGAAAAGAGAAAGAAGGACACTACATATTGGTAAAGGGAATAATTCAACAGGAAGAGATAACAGTTGTAAATATACATGTGCCAAACACCAGTGTACCCAACTTCATAAAACAAACACTACTGAACATAAAAGATAAAACAAAAATCAACACAATCATAGTGGGTCCCTTAATACCCCACTTTCACAAATAGACAGATGAACTAGGCAAAATATCACAGAAGAACTATCAAAGTGGAAACACACCTTTGAACAAATAAACAATATACATATATAGTGTGTTCTATCCTACCAAAACAGAATATATTCTTCTTGGCAGCACATGGAACTTTCTCCAAAAGAGGCCACATACTAGCTCTAAAACTTGCTTAAATAAATGCAAAAGAATCAAAATTGTCCCATGGGTATTATCAGATCACAGAGCAAAAAAACTAGTAGTCAATCACAAAAGATATCACAGAAATTTTGTAAGCGCCCAGACATTAAACAAAAGTCTTGAATAATCAATGGGTAGTAGATATATCAAGGGAAGAAATTAAACAATTCCTAAACTCACATGATAATGCCAGTAGAACATATTAAAATTTATGGGCCACAATGAAAGCAGTTTTAAGACGGAAGAATATTACTATCAATGCTCACACAAGAAAAACAGAGCAAGCCCAAATGAATTACATAATGACACACCTCAAGGTCCTAGAGACACAAGAACAGTCCAATTCTAAACCTATAAGGAAGGAAATTACAACAACCAGAGCAAAAGTTAATGAAATTGAGACTAAAAAAAATACAAAGAATCAATGAATCAAAGAATTTATTCTTAAAAAAAAATAAACAAAATAGACAACCTGAAGCCAATTTAAAAAAAGAAAGATAAGACCCATATCAATACATTTAGCAATGAAAAAGACAAATTCACAACAAACACTACCAAAATGCTGAAAATTATGAACTACTATGAAAACTTGTACTCTAGCAAATTGGTGATTCCAGAAGAAATACACAGACTTCTAAATACATATCAATTAACAAACTGAACCAAGAGGGGCTGGGGATTTAGCTGAGTGGTTAGAGTGCTTGCCTAGCAAGTACAAGGCCCTGAGTTCGATCCCCAGCATCAAAAAAAAAAAAAAAGAAAAGAAAAGAAAAAAGAAAAAACTGAACCAAGAGATATAAAACCATGAACGATTCAATAACAGGCAATGAATTTGAGGCAGCAATGAAAAATGTACCAACTAAGAAAAGCCTGATAGATTCACGGTAGAATTCCGCAAGAACTTCAGGGACAAACTTACAACAATACTCCTCAAAGTCTTTTTGATGAAATTAAAAGGGAAGAAGTACTTCCACACACATTTTTGGAAGCTAGCAGTACTTTGATTCCAAAATCAAACAAGGAACGTCTGGGAAGACGGTGGAGCAGTAAACAGCAGCAAATCAAGATCTCTGGGATTCAGAATCCAGGCACTAGATATAACAACTTGGGGAAGAAAAGAAGGAAGGAGGTGGGTTCCAGAACCCAGGAAAGATCTGAAGGGAGAATTGGAGCCTACAGAGAAAGTAAGAGACAGACCCCAAGGCAGAAAAAGGTGGTGGCAAATTGCATTTTCTCCCTGACTCTTGGCTCATGGGATGAGAGGGGAGGGTGGAATCTGCAGAGATCCAGTGAGCGTAGGTGACTCTAAAGGCCTCCAGGGAGAAATGTACCAGTGGAATGGAGCAGTGGATGCTGTGAGCTACATCAGCAGATGAGCAACTCCAGTCCAAGCATCTCCTTGAGAGGGTGCATGGCCAGATGCCACTTTAGTGAGGAGCCGACTAAACCGAGAACTCAGAGTTCAGTTGGCTTCATTGCCAAGCTCCCAGTGACTTGAGTGAAACATTCAGGGAAAGGGAGCCGATGTCAGGCTGGCAGGAGACACCCAGAGTATTGTAGGCTAAGCAACTCAGGCCCCGACTCCACAACCAGAGGCCAGGATCAGCCTGAACTTCTGTGGAGCTGAAAGCACCAAAATTGGCACACTGCCCTATTCCCATTGCAGGCTTGCTGGGATTGTCAGCACCCGCCCTATTCCTACTGCAGGCCTGGTGGGATTATCCAGCAGGGATCTGGGCTCTGTCTGCCTCCTTTGTCTACCTCGCAGTGGAGACGCACCCTAAACTGGACACTACCACAAAACTGTAGCCTCCAGAAGATAACCACAGGTTTGAAATCGCAGAGAAATCTCAATCTCTTTTCTTTTTTTCTTAGTTGTTTGTTTTTGTGTGAACATTGTTTTCAGTATTTTTGTTTTGTTTAGTTCTTTTTTTTTTTCCTTTTTTCTTTCCCTCCTATCTTCTTTACCAGATTCCCAAAGCTTGGGTAATCTTCCTTCATCCTTCGGCTTTGCTTTACCTTCTCTTCTTTTATTTCTCTATTTTTTCCTCTTATCCCTTTTCAATTTTCTCCCCTGAGGGTCAAATTGCTCTGTTGCGAGGATATTTACTGTAAGTAATTTTCTGATTTGATTTTGTTAAATAACTATAAATCTTGCACCTACAGTTAAAGGTGGCAAATTAACAGTTACCACAGTTTGTCATCTGAACTGTGCTTGATGCTGCTGTTATTACTGACTGTGCTACTGTAGCCAAGGCAACACAGCAGTTGTGATCAGTTGCTCTTCCTTGTATGTCAATACCGAGGTCGTCTGGCTGTCATAAACAACACCGAGGTACTACCACAGTCCAGTACCAAGGAGCCAGGTGCTGAGCGAAACAGGCAGCGACTTCTCATCCCTAATAAATGCAGAGGCAGGCTCTTGAAAGAGACTCAAAACCCAAAAGCCAGCTACACCTAGAAGACACCTCTAAAAAGTAGTCATTTCCTAAGGAGGTCTCAATACTAGTAATAAAGCTACCTACCATAAGCAGTTTACAAGCGTCAATGCAGAAAACAAACTTAAAAAGATAGAAAATGAGAAGACACAGGAGCAAGATGCAACCCCAGACCTCCAGCTCATCCAAGGTAAATCCGAGGGGCACTGAGGTAGAAGAAAGCAAAAGCCACCCAGCTGAACTTTCTGAAATGGTAGCAGCAGAAGTAACAAAGCAGATGAATGAGTTTCTAGGAAAAAAAAAATCAGAAATAATTTCACAGATAACTAAAGAGATGATGACCATAATGAAGGACATGGTTAGTGAATCTAGAGTAGATACACATAAAAAATAGAGGAGCTTAGCAAAGTGATGGAAACTACGAATGGCTAACATAGGAAAGAACTGGATTCTCTGAAACAGATTCAAACAGATATCTAGGAGATCAAAACCAGATAAGGACCCAACTAAAAATGAAAGCCAGAGACTAATCTCTAATGAAATAGACATAGAAGTCCTCAACAAGGTTCTGCTAAACAGGATGCAACAAATCACTGAACAGATCATACAGTATAAGCAAGTAGGTTTCATCCCAATCAACAAACGTAGTGCATCACACGATCACCTCACGTGATACAGAAAAAGCCTCTGACAAAATCCAACATCCATTCATGATTAAAAGAAATCTGAAGAAAATAGATATAGAAGGGCATTTTTTAAATCTTATCAAAGCCATTTATGACAAATCTACTGCTAGTGATTTACTGAATGGGGGAAAACAGAAATTTTTCCCTCTAAGATCAGGAACAAGACAAGGATGTCCACCATCACCACTCCTGTTCAATACTCTACTCGAAACATTAGCTAGAGCAATCAGGCAAGAAAAAGAAATAAGAAAGATACATACAAGAAAGGAAGAAGTGAAACTATCATTATTTGCGGATAACATGATATTTTACATAGATGACCCAAAAAATTACACCAAAAGACTTCTAAAACTAATAACCAAATTCAATAATGTATAACAGGGTACAAAATCAACACATAAAAATCAATATCATTCCTGTATACCAATAACGAAGCCATGGAGAAGAAAATTAGGAAAATAAAATCACTCACATTAGCATCCAGAAAATTATATAATTAGGAATTAACCTAAGCAAGAAAATGAAAGACCTCTACAACAAAAGCTATAGCACTGTGAAAAAATAAATCAAGGATAAAATGAGAAAATGAAAAGATATACTCCATTCTTGCATAGGAAGGCCAATATTATCAAAATGGCCATACTGTGAAAACTGATACACAAGTCCAACACAATCTCAAAGACAGGCTCTTCAAAAAATGGTGCTGGGAAACTGGCACTCTACATGTAGAAGACTGAATCTAGACTCTTATCTGTCACCATGTATTAAATTAAGAAAAAAACAGATCCAGGATCTAAATATTAAAGCAGAAACAATCTACAAGAAGATAAAATACATAACACTTTTGAAGACATAGGCAAAAGGAATTCCTGAACAGAACACCATGGCACAAGATATAACATCAACGACCAACAAATGGGGTTATTAAAAAGCTTCTACACAGGAAAAGAAACAGAGTGAAAAGACAAGCTACAAAATGAGAAAAAATTTTGCCAGTTATTCCTCACACAGAAGACTAACACCTAGAATAAATAAAGAACTGAAAAAAAAATAAAGACCCCTCCAAATAAAAGACTCAATCAAAAATGGACTGACTACTGAATACATACTTCTCAAAAGTACAAATAACCAATAAGTACATGAAATGCTCACCACCACAAGCCATTAGAGAAATGCAAAATCAAACAACACCGAGATTCCCTCTTACTCCAGATAAAATGGCTATCATCAAGAAATCAAGGAATAACAGTAGAGGCTGCATGGAAGAAGGAACCCTCTTAAACAGTTGGTGGGAATGTGAATCACTACAACCACTATAGAATAAGTATGGAGATTCCCCAAAAAACTAGAAAACTAGAAATTTTGTTCAAGCCAACTATTTCCCTTCCAGGCATCTTTACAAAAGAGTTAAAGACAGCATATTTCAGTGATACATGCATATGCATTTAATAGCACAACTCATAATAACTACATCTTACTGTGACCTATATATCCATCAATGGATAAAGATGGTGAATGGATAAAGAAAATGTGGTATTTACACACAATGAAGTACTACTCTGCTATGAAAAAGGATACATTTAAGTCATTTGTAGGAAAATGGATACACTTGAAACTAGAATGTTAAACGAAATAAATCAGACACACAAGTTTAAAGATAACATGGCTTCCATTATATGAGAAACTCAACGTACAAATAATTTACATAGTAAAATAAAAGACAAATGGGAAAAATTATTTGCAAGGCACACATCTGATAAGAAGTTAATATTCAAAATTCATATATGACTCTTAGAACTCAATAGCAGAAAAAAAATCCACTTAAAATGTGGATCAGAATGGACATTTCCCCAAAGAATGCATACAAATGTCATGTACAAAAGTACATGATGGTATCCAACATCACGCATCAAGGAAATGTAAATTAAAATCACTATCATAAAAAAGACAAGAGATAAAAAAAATGTTGGTGGTAATGCGAAAATGGAACCCTAGTATACTGCTGGTGGAAATTTAGATTGGTGCAGTCATTCTGGAAATCAGTATTTATGCAGGACAAAGTATCTAGATTTTCCCATGTTCTATAAATTACTATATATCACATGGCATATTGGTCTTACTAGGTTTTAACCTATTTTTTTTGGCAAAATATGCTAATTGCCCCATTTCCCCATCTATTTCTCTCTGTTGCTGTCTGTTTGTGTCTCTGTCTCTCTCACACACACGCACACACACTCTCTCTACACTTTCTCTCTCAGACACACACACTCTACATTTTTTCTCTCTCTATTCTCTATCCTTCTGTCTCTCACACACACACTCACTACATTCTCTCTCTCTCACTCTTTCTCTCTCCCCCATCCCACCCCCACACACACACCACGGGTGTGCATACACAGACGGTCTTAGCCTCAGCCAAAATTCTCCTTAATAAAGACAAAAGATATAAATGTGATCAAAACACTAGAAAAGAAATAGGTGAACTCAAAAATAGGAAGTGAAGTACACTAAAAAATGTTGAAGAATACTATACATTTATTAAAAGTTTAGTGTGTTTTGATTTATTGCTGTTTTTCAAAGCTAGTTGAAAGCTGAGCAAAGCAGTGCGTACCTGTAACCCCAGTACTCAGGAGGCTGAGGCTAATTTGAGGCTAGTCTGGATTACAGCATGAAACCCTGCCTCAAAAAACAAAAAACAAAACAAAACGAAAAGCCAGTTGAAGTTGCTAAATTTTAAAGGTGGGAAATGACAGTAGGAATGGTGTTGGTCGAAAACAAAATTCACTAATCTTATCTGGGCCTTTATGAAGAAAATGGAGTCTAAAATAGGGGAAAGACAAGACAATATCTTTGTTCAGCTCTGAAATTCACATTTTAGAAGGGAAGTTAACTAGAGCTTTGCCAAAGGTTCAGAACTAGAAGCACTTTTGATGGTAAAGATTGAAAATGTTTTTCAAGATGTTTAAAAGAAACCATCACATTTAATTTGGAGAAGAGAATATAGTGGTGTAAAAATGGGGCTGGCGCAGAATTACGATAGCAAATTAGGAAGCACAAAGTGTAATGAGTCACATTATTTCTGGAAATGTAGTTTGAGATTTTTCTATCGAAGTGTGAACACAGATGTTGGGGGATCCCAAATACAGTCAAGATAATGTGAGGTGGAGGTGGGGACAGGAACAGAGTTGGGAAAAGGCAATAGAATGGAAATGAAAAAACTGAAAATGAAAAAAACTACTTAGCATTCTGGATAAAGAGAGACTGTATTATTAGAAGGCTGATATTCAGCATAAGTCCTACAAAAAGAAAAGTGAAGAGGAAAGAATGAATGAGTTCTTTTTCAAGAAATAGGAAGTAAAGGAAAATCATTGAACTTGATATGTTTGTGTTGATTTTACTCTCAGCAAGGAACCCTCTTATAATTTGGTTTCCCCCAGAGATTTTCTCATAGACAGAGAATATAACCACAACACATCAATTCCAATTTGCTTCATAATCATAAACTTCACACTGCTCAAAGCTTCCATCCTCCTTCAAATTCTAGGTAATAGATATTTCCTCCACTTTTATGGATAAATAATTGGAAGTTTTGCTAATAAGTAGCAGAACTAATAAGTGATTCATCCCTAGATATAATTGACACTATACTCCATTAAAATCAGGAAAGCCTAAAATCACAGAAACAAAGATGTACAAGAAAACAGCAATAGTTTTGAAGTGGCTGCTGCAAAGAAGTCAAGAAGGATAAGGACTGAGAAAAATGTCCTTGTATTTAGTGCTTTGGGAGACTTCTCAGTACAAATGTGTTAGCAGACAGATTGCATTAGATTAACAAGCAATAAAATAATAAAGAATTACAGCCATCGAGCATAGAAAACTTTCAAGATATCTGCCTGCAAAAGAAAACACAGTATCATAAAGAGATCTGTTTCACTTCAGCTCTAATAGGACTTTTTTACAAATTAAATACTGAGGAATATGTCCCTTCTGCAAGAAGCTAAAGTTCAAACTGATGAAAAACGCTCAACCACAACAGTACTCCAGAGAAAGAGTCTCTGCAAAATGTACCATACTTGGCGATGGACCTCTTCTATTCATTTCTCCTCTCAGTAGCCATTTGGATTCAAACAAATCGATTTCTTGGGGACTATTTATGTTTTAGTTTCAAAATATATTTTTTATTATGAATGCCAATGGGAAAAATACAATTCACTTTCAGTGTTTTAAAATTACTTTTCTGGAACATATCTACTTAACTGACAATTTAATAACAAGCTCTCAGAAAGATTGCATATGTTTATATATGCAATAATAAAATGAATTTTTTCTGTTTTAGCAATTAAAATTTTATCATTTAAGAAAATAATGTTTGTTTCTCTTGATATTCATAATGTTTTAATATGAATTTATCTTGTGCTAAGAAGTTTTATATTCAAAATCTGAGGTTTCAATCATAGGATCCCTCTCACTGAATTTAAACACAAAAGAATCCTCAGTCTAGAATTAAAATCTGTTTAATGTCTCAAAAATACCAGAAGCCTCTATCACAGTCAGAAAATGTATACCTCTGTAAGACTTACAGCAAGGGTTAGGGGAACAGTACATAGTTTAAAGTACATTTCATATTTTTAAACACTGCTAGAACAGGCATTCCAGTTACTTAGGAGACCAGAGCATGATGTTTAAATGATAATCTATATGACAGACATCAATGGATTATTACGTTTACAACTTGCAGCTCCCTTTCTTCGTATTCATGGTTATGTATCTGTTTGTACATACAAATGAGACACACAAGAAATTCTGGATAATGACATGAAGGATAAATGGGCAGTCACGCTGTTTTATTTTTTACTCAACTGTAGCTGGCATAAGGATAGAGTGGGAGCCAACCTTACTAACAGTCATCTGCCACCCCACCCACACCGTGTCTGGAGTTTTAAGATAAAGCAAACCATGTCATCTAATTTTTTTCTTCTGACTGAAAGAAAACTCAAACATTTAAATTTGAATTCCTCATAGAGTTGTGTTTTTTAAAAAAAAATGTTTGGCTCTGATTTTTTTTAAAAGATACAGCAGTTTAGAAAAGTCAAGTTTGTTAATCTTTCAAGAGTCCTGCATTGAGCAATAAAAATTAATTTATGTTCTGTGATAGCATCGTAAGATTATATCACCAAAACACAACATAAATTAACCTTATCATCAAGACCATTGGTGCATTCCTACTTTTCTTGATTCATGATATGAATTAGTTCTTGTTTCAGTGTACTTATGAATTAGGAACTCTGTAAGGTAAACACACTTGTGAGTAACATATACCTAGAACAGTAAAAAGAAAAGGGAGAGAGGAGAAAGGAAGGAGAGTGTGAAAGAGGGAGGAAAGGAAGGAAGGAAGGAAGAAAGGGAGGGAGGGAGAGAGAGAGAAGAAGGAAGGAGAGAACTTCTAGAATTAATAGTCAAATGCCAGAACGGTGTGGACACAAAATGTCCCCCAAAGGACAGGTGCTAACGGCTTGGTTGGCAGCCGCTGATGACATTACCAGGCAGTGGTGGAAACTTTAAGAGGTGGGGCCTTGTTAGAGGATGTAGGTCATTTTTAGGTGTGCCTTAAAGGGCTCAGCTAGGGGCCAGGGATTTAGCTCAGTGGTTAGAGTGCTTGCCTCGCAAGCACAAGGCTCTGAGTTCAATCCCCTGTAAAAAAAAAAAAAAAAAAAAAAAAAACAATTTAAAGGGCTCAGCTTGTCCCCAGTACCCTTCTCTTCTCCCTTTTCCTCTTTTTCACTCTGTCATTCTGCCTTCTGTCCATTATGAGGTGAACTTCACGCCCTCTAACATCACGTTCTGCTTCACAAGAGGCTCAGAAGCAACACAGCCAAGTGACAATGGACAGAAACCTCTAAAACCATGAACCAAAATAAATCTTCCCTCTTTTACATTGATTTTCTCAGGAATTTTGTCACAGTGATGGAAAGCTAACACAGTCTCAAAGCAGCAACTTTATTTCTACTCTAAAGAAAAATGTAGGACTTCTGGCATTGGTTATATGGAACCAGTATGATTTCTTATATAAAGTACACTCTCTGGGATCAGAGTATTTACAATTAAAATCAAGTTCTACTATTATCAAATGTATGACCCTGGGAAATGTATTTAATTTTTGTCTGCTTCACTTTCTTATCTGAATAATGGAATACATTAATGCCTCCTATCTCATAGAATTACAAGAGTGACTAAATAAGATAATGTGTATAAAGAGGTAGAAAACTTGGCACCTTGTAAGTACTCAAAAAAAAGCTCTTTTTCACTTTTCTTATCACCATTATGTTCCTTAAAGCTCTCATCTATAGTCACCTAACACACTAAATCTTATAATTGTTTTTCATCTTAGGACCCTGTAACTTTTTTCCTCCTAGGTTCATCCACATTCTTTTACTTCCAATATTCTGCTGCATTTCAGCTTGATAGTTTTATATTTGTATTCATAAGTGATCAACTTGAGCTATATGAATCTCACCAGAGAAAATCTTTTCCCTTTACTAAATATACTGGTATTTAGTGCTAGACACTAATGAGCAGATAAGAGAAAAATCTTATTAAAATAGAGAAATAAACTGTTGCAAGTTTCCAGAAATAAATTCTACCCATTAATCCCACTCAATATCCATATTTAAACATTTTCATCTTTAAAGTATTTATTTTAGAAACAAAAAAAGCCAAATTTCATTTCTAAAATCAAAACATTAGTTCTGTAGTTCTGAACCTTACTTTCTAATAAAAAGCAAAACTAAGAAAAGTCATTTAAAACAAATTCCATTGCAGACATATGCTTCTAATACCAAAGAGAAAGCTGAATGCAAAGAAAGAAAGAAAGAAAGAAAGAAAGAAAGAAAGAAAGAAAGAAAGAAAGAAAGAAAGAAAGGAAGGAAGGAAGGAAGGAAGGAAGGAAGAAAGAAAGAAAGAAAGAAAGAAAGAAAGAAAGAAAGAAAGAAAGGATGGAAGAAAGGAAGGATGGAAGAAAGGAAAGATGGAAGGAAGGAAGGAAGGAAGGAAGGAAGAAAGAAAGAAAGAAAGAAAGAAAGAAAGAAAGAAAGAAAGAAAGAAAGAAAGAAAGAAAGAAGGAAAGAAAGAAAAGAAAAATGAGTTATGTGATCCTCTGGAGAAGAAGCAATAATATTCATGTGACTGAGGAATCTGCAGACCATGCTTAAAAGTGCCAGGCCAGGCCAGAGCAAATCCATTTGTTCAACTGGTTTTAAGTACCACAGTTCATTCATAATTTAAAACCAATAAAAGCACTTTTGTCTGCTAGAGGAAAGATGGGGAAAGGGAGGAGAGGTAGACTGGAATTAAGGGAAGTGGTCCAGATGGGTTTTGATACCTTTAGATTAACAAAGAAACTAAAAAAAGCAAGAACTCTCCTAAAGTTCCCAAGTTGAGTCTAAGAATAGTGGTCACTGCTGAGCCCCAAGGCAGTGTGCACATGTTCCTTCTCTATTCTCTCAACAGTTTGCAAATGTTTTCTCTACTTTCACCTACATTCCATGTGGCCTTGGTTTGCCCGCAGCTCAGGGCAGGCTTAAATAAGCTTCCTCAGAGCCTGCACTCACCCTCTAGGTGAAGTGCCTGGGCTTACCCACACTCATCTTGATTGGCAGGTTTTCTCTACTTGCTGCTTCCACTAGATGTCTCCGGACCTCCATCACTGCTTCTTTGTGCTTGGTGTTCAATAAGGCTTCCCACAGGGCTTTGGCTGCGGAGTCACTGCAATGGAACCACAAAATGAGCTTTAGAATAAATTTTTACTGGAAAGTAGAAAGAGTTGAAAGAAAAAAATTTAAATATCCTTTTGAGAATTAATATATTCTTTCCTTCTGATAGACTTGAAGTATTAGAATTTAATAAAGAATATCTATTTCATTTAATTGGCACAATATTGAAAATTTAAGGAGACAATAAAATCAAGATAGAAAAGGGAAGAAAGGCTATACTGTGCTATTATATGTGAGAAAATTGTATGATAAATTTTGTTAAGACTTTGCACTTAGAAGTACTTCAAACTACAATTTAACATTGCTAGGGTAATAAATCCTATGAAGGCAAAATTAAACGTATGACTAAAATTACTTTATCGGTACATATAAGCAACACATCAGTTTGAGATAATTATCTAAGAAACAAAACAATCAGCAATGAGAATTCCTGTTCAAAACTTAATCAATAAATTTCCTAATTAGTAGGGTTTCCTACTGAATGAAAGCCAGGGATTGCACTAAATAACTGTGGCCTGAAGTATTCCACTTTGGGCCTTAGGTTGGAAGGATGGCACTTACAGAAGCCTTTACAATTAATCATTGATAACAGCCTAAAGCACTGCATTATGCAGGGTCTCATCTGGGCTCACTTTCCAATAGCTCTCTGTCTCACCCAACACGACTTGTCCAAATTATAAATGAGTACAGTGTTCTTTCCGGAAGATCTCTGCCATGTAGCCAAGTATACACATTTGTAGTAACATTTTCAAAAGCGAATATAAAGAAACAAAGACAACTTCTGTATCCAAGGACTTCTTCCTCTTCTTAAAGCCCCATTAACTCTCCTAATATTCATAACAATAGTTCGAAAATGAATGCATCTTTAAAATTTTGTTTGAAAGTTATATCTATTAAGATATTAATTTAGCTTTAAAATTTATACCTAATAAGATGCATCTTTCAAGCTTTTATTTGATCTGAAATAATGAAATTTTGTATTTTAGCACTGAGTTTACTGCCTGGCACACAATAATCTTTCACTAAGTAGTACTTGTTTTTTTATCATCTATCATTCCATAGGGAACTATCACTATTCAACTTCTGATTAAAACTGTCATCATTGTACCTCTTCCAACAGTTAATCTTGATTGTCAACTCAACTGGAGTGAGATGACTAAAAAACTGGTAAGACACCCTTCTGGGTGTGTCTGTAAGGATGTTCCCAGAGACAAATGGCATGTGGAACAGCAAACTGAAGGGAAGACCCAGACCCACCCTGAATATGAGTGGCACTATCTAATAGGGTGAGGGATCTGACGGAACAAAATGTGTAAGAGGGGGACACGTGTGTGCTTGATTCTTCTTCAGCAAGTACAATTTTTTGCTGCTGCCATCATCTACAGACATCACACTGTAGCTCCTTCAGCCCGTGAATGTGAATTCGTGCCAGCAGCTCTCCAGGGAGCTTGCAGACCTTCAGCCTTGGATTGGGTCTGCATATTAGTCCTTCCTGTTCTGAGACTTGCAGGTCCTTGAGCAGCTACTGGTCTCCCTGTTCCTCCAGCTTGCAGATGGACACTGTGGGACTGTCCAGCCCAATCATGTGAACCAATCTAATAAACCCTCTTTTATATTACATACAGATCTATTGGTTCTGTTGCTCTATAAAACCCTGGCTAGTATAATTCTGTATCTATTATTCTTAAATTTAATTTAAGTGAGGAGGTAAACTATCATATATGCCAGTGGTGGTGAACCTATGGCACATGTGTTATTTGTTTTTCTTTTAAGACAAAAGATGTTGATGTATGAGTTGTTTTTTCTGAACTAAAACTCCAGTATTCAGGTTTAACTGTAGTTTTGGCACTTTGTGAAAAGTAAGTGGGTTTTGGGTTACAGTTTAGGCACTTGTCTCTAAAAGGTTCACCATCACTGATATATGCCAAGCTCTATAGTTGGTCAGAATATAGACAAAAACAAGCTTTCAATGACTTATGCTCTGGAAAATGACTTATGCTTTGCAGTCATGAAAGCAAAGAAATTACAAAATAAAATGTGATAAAAGTCATGATTGATGATTGCACAGATTTCTATGCAACTTCAGTGCTGTCTGGTTGGATAGGGACTGAGAGAGATTACTAGAAATGATGAACAATTACAAAGAAACATGAGTTCCAAAAGCAGCCCCAGGAAGAAGTTATAAGTCAGTCTAGGAAGGAAAATGGTAAAGAAAGTCTTCAAGGAAAATGCAAAATCTCAGTCACAAAACAAGAGAAAAAAAGGACATTTCAGAATGTGCAAAGTCCTTGAAATATGACACCTAGGACTGTTCTGCTCCCTGCTAAGGTGCAGGGTGGGGCAGTGAAGGCCAAAGAGAAGATGGGAGCCACAGCAGGAAGGCTCTGCATCCCTTACCAAGTCTTGTAGACTTTAATCTGAAAGTGACAGCATGCCAAAGAGTTTGTAATTGATTCCACACCCTGAGAAGAGCAGCATAACTCAGCATTTATGAACATGGTCTTTATCATAATTCAAAAATAGGTCTATTTGCTATAGAGTTTTCAGAAAAAAACTATTTCTCTAAAGCTTAGTGGGCAATAGAGAACCACTGAAGAAGTCTGTCAGGAAGGTACAGTTCTAGTTTATCAAACTTACGGTCCATAATCCTGTGCTGCTTTTCATTTTTCCCCAGACCACAGGGATTTCTCAGATGGTCTCAACACTGAACCTCCAGAATAGAACATCATTAGTTTTTTCATTTCCATGAGAATATGTATTGCACTAATGCACTATGTCTCCAAGATCAAAGTGGGGTTAGGTAATGCTGAACAGAGTTTGTCCCATTATATTAGTACAGTAACTAAAATATTGGATCCAGAGTCAGATAAATCTGGGTTCAAACTGAAACCATTCTCCCTTTCACCCACTTCAAATATATGGCCTCCTAGATCATCCTCATACACACAAAAGGACCTCCTTCGCCCCTTTGCCAGGAACATTCTTCTTATAAACAACCTCCCTCAACTATCTGGTGAAATATCACCTTATCAAAGAGGTCCCCATTACCCTGTATAAACAAGTGGTAAAGCCCATCCTTATCCTCGCACATGCATTCCTGCTTACTTGGCTTTACTGTTCTACATAATGCTTATATGACCACTGGACTTAATGTTTCCATGTTGTTTGCTTCTTGTATATCTCCCTCATGAAAGGTGAGGTTCTTCAATGAAGGCAGGGATTTTGTTTCACTCATTGCTAATTCCATACTATCTAGAATGGTGCAAAGGCTATGGGAGATATATTCAATAAACAGCGAATAAATGTCACTTGCTACTCGTGTAACTTTGTGCGTATAATTATATCTCACTTTTTATCAGTTTTCTCATCCATGGAGGTAAAAGCAATAAAAGTGATTTCACAGGTCTGTTGTTCAGATTACATGAAATAAAGTACATAAATTTCCTGATTTACAATGATGTGAGTACACGTAGTGAGGCATGAAGTTGCACAGATGTAGGCCCAGCTACTCATGCAGCCAAGCCCAGCCTGGGCAACCTTGACTCAAAAAAAAAAAAGGGAAAGAAAAGAAAGGAAAGAAAAGAAAGAAAAGAAAGAAAAGAAAGAAAGAAAGAAAGAAAGAAAGAAAGAAAGAAAGAAAGGAAAAGTCATGGTATACTGTACCCCATGCTTAGCTCTGCATGAGGCCCTGGGTTCAAATCTTCATTTCTAAAAATAAATTTGCATAGTTGTGTGCTTGTTGTAGTGATTGTTACTACTATACAACTGTTATGAAAATATCGTCTTATAGTCAAAGTCTTTATACCCAAATGTTTGTAACATAATGGATAAATTCACTTAACTACATTGAGTATTTTTATTCTTAAAATTCTGATTAATGCATATATAGTACAGTATACTAATGTCACTTGGGGTTTATATTCTCTGGCCTTTGTTTATTTGAACACTTCAGAAGTACATAGTTTCCATGATCTCTAACACTGACACATAGACAAGTCACGTTTCCCTGAAAATTGTTTTGTTTACATAAACAATTCTTATTGTTTAGATAGATCTGATTTCCTAATATTTGCTTCCTAATCTAAACAGTTTTCTAAACACATAGTACTAACTTCTATATCGCACATGGTCATTTTAGGTACACCAAGAGAAAATTCATGAAATAATTCAGGTTCTCTGAATAACTGAAAACCACATCACTCTATTACTGCTACATGGTAGTACACACACACACTCACATACTCCTACTCAGCATGTAAGCTGAATGTGGGAATTAAGTCACTGCCTTTTTCTAATATATTCATAAAATTTGATCCAATAGGCAACATTTCAAACTACTGATGTTTCATGTGAAATCTACTCCTGATGTTGAATTTCATAAGTCAAGAAAAGTTCATTGAAAACCACGTTATACTCATACTAGTGGGTTTTATGTAATTCTTTAAACCTCCTCTATTTTCCTAGTAAGGAAACAAGCAATACAGAGAGGGCTGTTACACCCTGGCCAGTGTAACGGACTAATAATAGGAAGCAGTACTGTAGAATGGCAGAAGCATGAGTTCTGGACTAAAAAAAATGGGACTCTGGTTTTGCCATTTACTAGCTCTATATCCCTATGAGCATTACTTAACCCCTCTGTACATATGTTCTTGTCTGTTAAATGGGGAAGGTTAGAGTACACATTCAGTAAGTTTCCAGGGGAATTGAATGTACAACTATATCTACTGTACCTACTTGTTGGGTCCATAAGTATTCAATAAACTCAGCAGTAGCAAGAGCAGTAGCAGAAGTAGTAATAAAAAGATCAGAGGTCAGATTTTCTTGCAAAATATAGAAGGAAACCTACTTTAGAAATAGTCTTTCTAAGGTTGGAGATTTAGCTCAAGTGGTAAAACGCTTGCCTAGCAAACTCAAGGCCTTGAATTCAATCCCCAGCACCACCAAAAAAAGAAAAAAAAAGAAATAGTTTTTTCCCACTGCTAGCACACACACATATATATATACATGGCCACTGTCAGCAGCTTCACTTTCTAATACAAAAAAGTCAACAACAGGTAAAACCTCCAAATCAAGTAATCTCCCTATATATGACAAGTCAATGTAAAGAATTTTTATTGTTCAGAAATAAAATAAGGCACTTACCATGGGTTATGCAGAAACTGACAGCTGTAGGATGTTATAGTTTTTCATATAAAGATTTTTTAGCCATTACTTCAATGCCAGCTTCTTACCTCTCCAGTCTAATTACGTTGAAAACCCGAAGGCTGCACAGAAGACATTTTAAAATTATAACTCCTACTTTACAGCAGAGCTGTATCTGAGGAATTCAGATTCTGTAGGTATTTCCAGGCTGAATACCTGGCTGTATAACTCTTAGGTAAGAAGCAAACAGTATAGGTGCTATGAAATTAATAATCTTTATATCCTCAGCAGGACTCTACCCAACCCAACACAAACATGACAAAATCAATGTTTAGCTTTTGAAAGCACCTGAAGAAATTTTATAATATGCGTGAGAAAAACAGTACAGCTTCATACAAACCAAACTGTTACTATCTCCTATGTATACCTAATCTAAACACTTCGCGCTCTATTGTAACCTACTTCATCTTACTTAGCTGCTTCTCCTAAATTTAGGAACATCTGGTCAATATCTTTTTAATAATCAGGCCCACCCTCAAACAAAACACCTTCTTTCTTTTTTTTATAACTACTTAGAAAGATTACTGAAAGTAAATATGATATTAAGATATATTTTCAAATACCATCACTATATCCTATTTTAAAAGCATTTAAGAATTTACATGACATCTTACATCTTATTTGAGCCTCATTTCAGAAGCTAAGCCATTATCAATAAACCAATTTAAGGATCCTCAGAGAAACCAGATGACTTACATACGCTCAACTTACAAATGACAAAACCAGATATGTGCCAAGATAACAGGCTTAGAAGTCTGTCCTACTATAACAAGACATGCTCAGTACATCATCAGAGGGAATCGATGTTGTAGAATGTTGATTGTTGTCAACTTGTGATATTGGTTTTCTTTTCTAATTCTTAATATCCACTATCCTCCTTTTAAATTCACATATGGGCCCACATAGGACAGAATAAAATAAAGTGAAGAGTGAAATAGATCTACACTCTTATCTACATCAAATATCCAAAGGTCTCTCGGGATTTTGCATGTTTTTTATTTTAAATAATATCATAACTGTCTCCCTATAGTAACCAATAACCATTGGCAATCACTTTGTTCCACAATACTAATCGCTTCCTACTTCCATTCAGCTTTCTTTTTTTTTTTTTTTTGGTGCTGGGAATTGAACTCAGGGCCTTGCGATTGCTAGACAAGCACTCTACCACTTGAGCTAAATTCCCAGTTCCTCTATTCGGCTTTCTTATTTAAATTTTTCTCTCCAAAAATCTTGACTGAATTTTCAAACATTTTATATATACATGATTTATACAAATGAAAAGGTAAAAAACTAAACTCTAAATTGCCCAAAGCTATTATTTCTGATATAGCTTTAATTTTACGTTCACTGCATCTTTACGAGAGAAGAAAAATACTCTCTGATTATCTTATGACTTATAATACTGAGAAAATGAAATTGCCTAATACCTCATTATTGATAAAATTTTGGTTAACCATGGTGGCACCCATCTGTAATCCTAGCTAAAAGGAGGCTGAGGCAGGAGGAGTCCGAGGTTGAGGATAGCCTAAGCAACATAGCAAGACCTTGTCTCTAAAATAAAATAAAAAGGGCCAAGGATGTCGCTCAGTGATAGAGCACCCATGGACTTAATCTCCAGTATCTTAAAAAAATGAAAAAGAGAGTCAGAACTCAAGTCTACCACTGGAAGTGCCAATGAGCTGATTTGATAACTTTGGGCAATTCAGTTTATCTTTCTAGGGCTTTGTATCTGCTCATAGGTACAACTCATATTATTATTTTCATTTATTGAGAACTGACTATGTCATAGGAAATATAACTGTATCATTTCATTGGATAGCAATCTCCCAGGATGTTTCACTGACCCCATTCTACAAATGAGAAAGCTGACTCATAGAGATTAAATAATTTGCCCAAATTACATAACCAATAAATTAGGATTTGAACCTGGATCCATGTAGACTCCAAAATCCATCTATTAACCGTGATTCTGCTCTATTGTATTAAAAACTTGAACTATAATGCCAGTATCTAACATTCCCTGTAGCCCTATCGAGTTACATTTATAAAGTGCCCATTACGTCCTGGTGCTCCAAATTCACATGTAAGAATTTGACTGACTTTCCAAAGTTCAGCAAAAGATAGGTGAACACCCTACACTGTTATTTATTTTATTAAAACTTTTCCACAAATCCAGTCACAATAATAGAAAGAATGAAAAAAGAACATTTCCAACAGCTTGTAGAATATAAATTAAACAACTTTCTACTTTCTTTGTGCTTTTCAAGTCATATTTTCCAGAGATAAACTTAATTCACTATAGCTACTAGAACATGATTTTATTTGTAACAGTGGATTCTTTAATCTATACAATAAAATAGAATACTTGTTCTATGAAAAGATTCATCGTATTACTAAGAAATGTTGGTTACTATATTGTCGTACTAAATGTATACACTTCTATGATAAACTGAATATTTTGTATCTTTAAAAACCAAACTATTTTGACAAATTATCGTGTTTAAAGGTTACAAACCAATAGTACAGGCATAATTAGAACCTGCTAGAAATGACTTTTTTTTTTTTTTTTTTTTTGGTGCTGGGGATCAAACTCAGGGCTTTGCACTTGCTAGGCAAGCACTCTACCACTGAGTCAAATCCACAGCCCTTAAGAATGGCTTTCTTAAGTCTCTTAAGGAACTTCTACTTATGAAGACATGGTCCTTTCAGTTCATTCCTGGCTCTTTATCTACAAGAATTTCTCAACTCTGAATGAAATTTCAGAAGCCACTTTGGTTTGGCATTTATTAAATGTCAAATGCAGTCCCCTAAGAACAAGCAGGAAATATTTATTCATCACCAAATTAAGAAAAAGACAGCATTACTTTTTCAAAGGTTGCTGACTGCTGAATCATAGTGCTACTTCAATCAAGTGGAAGGCGTGCAATTAAGAGACTGAAAACGGGCTATGAATGCACACCATTATCATGTGACTGAACCCAGAGAAATGGTTTCCTCACAGTAAGCTAAGCTTACTCACTGGATTTGCAATAACAGTCACACTATTTAAACAGAAATACAATAACAAAGAAAAACAAATATTTTCAAATAATTTTAAACAGACAGCGAGCTGAGTCACAGTTTTTCACAGCAGGGAATAAAGGCTTCCATCAGGGGGAGTTTAATGAGCTCCAAGGTAAGTTTGTTTATTCCTTCAATAGTCATCTTTCCTCCTGCCTACTCTTTTTAAACAATGACTTCTTTAACAAATATATCCATTACCATTCATCTCCATAGAAGTGAAAGCAGTTAACTGCAGATTATGTGAAGTAGACCCTTGGCACTGGAAAACAGTCTTTCTTTCAAAATATAAGCACCTCCTATGGGCCAGGCATTTAGCAAGGAGTGGGAGCTGCAGCTGTGAGCAGTCTTCGCTAGCACCCAGGAGGAAAGTTCCTGCAGGGTGATGAGAATAGGAACCCAGCCAGAATATACCATCTAACCTGGTCTAAGTGGACGAAGGTCAGAGAACAGCTGAGGATGTGCCCTGAGTCCTGAAAAATGAAGGGAATTAGCCAGGTGAAAAATGGAGTACTACCAGATTGAGCAGGTAGCAAGACAGGTAGGGGGCCTGAGGGAAAATCTGTGATCTTTTTAAGGAAATGAAAAGAAGTACAAATAAAAGAGAAAGATCAAATCTGATCGCTCTCAATATATATCAAATCATTTATGGCCTGGCAACTCATAAGCAGGACCATAAGCTCTTTTTCCAACAGCAGCCAAAGGGTCTTCAACAACATCCTGACCTGATCAGATCTACATTGTTTGCAGCGGGGGTGCATGGCCTTGTGCTTGCTAGACAAACACTGTACCACTGAGCTAAATCTGCAATCCCTAGATCTGCATTATTAAAAATCACTCAGGACTCCACTGGAGAATAGATCTGAGTACTGGGTAGGAGGCAATTTCAGGGATCCAAGCAAAAATCAGCAATGGCTTAGAGAGTAACTTCCCAAAGTACTCAGATTGTATCATCTCCCTGCTCAAAATGCTGTCAGGTTTCCTACTACTATTCAACATAAGTCCAACCTCCTTATTTAGCCACTGACATTGTGTAATTTTGCATATTCCTATGTCTACAACTTCACCACCCTCTATTACCTTCATCTTTTAATAGGCCTCAGCCACAGTAACCTGAATTGCCCATATACTGGATCAAGTGTGTTCCCAATTCAGGAACTCAGTATGTGCTACTCCCTTTAGCTAGAACCCTCTGCTGTGGATATTCATTCATTAGGTTTCACTATTTAATTTATTCACTCAACAAATATTCATTAAGCACCTACTATATGCCAGCACTGTGCTAGTACTTGGCCACCCTAACAAATGTGGCACTCCCTATTTCAAATTCCATTTGCCATATTTTATTGTAATACCTGTTCCTTAGTGAAAATATTATTAAACAGAACTTGTTTTAATAAATTGGGAGTAAACATGTCCATAGCACATTAAGAACAGAAGATTCTGGCTTCATTGGGTGTCAGTGTGCTAGTCCCATGGGTGACAGTATACTCAAGTCACCAGTACCTCCCTGGCCAGGCAGTAGAAGTACAATAGTGTATTAAGGTGAACAAGTCAGACACAGACTTTCAGTAAGTTTTCAAACATTAATCAGAGAAAATAGACAATAAACTAGTAATTATAAGATTAAACACCAGAAGCTGCTACAGGAAATAAAAGGTGCTAATTATTGAAAGCCAAGATAAAGGTAGAATTGGAGTGAAAGAAAGCTGCATGTAGGATGGCATGAAGGTAAGTTATCAGGACACTAAGGACCTAAAAGAAGTTAAGTGTAGCTGAAGCCAAGAATATGAGTACATAAGAGGAAAAGGAAGGAAGGAGCAGGAAAGGATTAGTGAAGATGAATGCTGAAACAACTAGCAGAGAGCAGATATAGATGGGCTCTCTGAAACAAGTTCCCCAGAGGACAATGGAGAACCACTGCAAGACTTTACCAGGACAGCACAGAGTCAGATTTACTGCTGCTGACACACCTAAAGAAATGTGCTTCTTGGCCAGTGAATAGTGAAGGTTCTTATTTTGGTTTAGTTTATTTAGTCAACAGATATTATTGAGTACCTACTTTGCATCAGACACAATTCTTAGGGCTGGGGATATAGCAGGGAACAAAACCAAACCACTGCTGTCGTGTAATGCAGGCTCTCGGTTTATTTTTAGAATATAACAGATGGAAATCATTAAGTGGAATTCAAATCTTACAAGCTTCCTTAGACATCATCTTATCTACTGTCTTTACAGACAAAAACTATGACCATGATAGGCTGAGTACCTTGGTCAAAGTCATAAAGTTTTGGTAGAAAAGCCACTCTCCCACTATAGACAACAGAAACTGTGCAGAAGAAAAAAGCTAGACTCAGAGAGACAAATAGTGTACTGTACCACACATTCCCCCGATATATGAGAATCTTTAAAAGACATGAACATAGAACGGAGAATATTATCAGACAAGAGGAAGGGGAAAAGGGGGAGATTGAAAAGGAAGGTAATGGGGGATTGAGATGACCAAAATATAATATATGGATGCATGAAAATGCCACATCGAAACTCAGTATTTTGGGGAAAAAAACTGCATGGAAGCTGCTCAAAGACACACATGTGCATGTGTGCATGTACACACACACTCATCAGTGAAACAATGGCTCAGCAATTGAAAGGAAGAGATTGTTTTAGGGAGTTTTTGTACCTACTGTCAGATTTGTTAAAGAATGTCCTCATAACTAGCAAATATACTGTTGAAAAAGATAAGATCAATTCAAAAACCACAGAACTTCATGCAGCTCATCCTTTGGGGAAGTCACTTATATCTACCTTTCAGGTCTTGTCTATAGTATATGCCTCTTACACTACAGGAAAGTGACTTTCATTAGTTTACTCAACAAGCATAAAGCACCACGCAAATTTAATCTGTATTGTTGTAACTTGGAAAAAGGAAATTATTTTTAAAGCATGAATAAATGTTGTCTATTATAAATGTTTAATTAGCCTAATAATCTTATTGGGAATTATTTACTTTTGGTTTAATAGTCAAAAGATTTAAGATATCCTAAAAGAATGCATGCCCTTCCTGCATCAGTCTATAACTAAGAGAAAATCTATCTGTATGATTGGTTCCAGATTATAAATGCACTGGAATGTATTTGACAGTATAGAAATGACAACCATGTGTTAGGAAAATTAAATCAAATCCAGGGTAATCACAAGATTTATAATGTTTGGAACAATAAAAGAACTGTCTCCAACTGATATATAGTCAAAGTTTCATCTCTTTCCAAGTTGTGCTTTGTTTTGTCATTTCTTCTTTAATATGTTATGTTCATTCACTACTACACTAGGCCTGTAAAACCTCTTTTAAAAATAGACAAAATAACAATATATAAATTGTTTAACCATCACATAAAATACTTGAGGGTAAATGAACTTTGCCTTAGTACAGATAAACATTTTCATTCCTACTGTCTACCAGCTTATTAAAGACAATACTATAATCAATACAAATCTTAATAATTTCCTCCTAGCAAACAGTAAAGTATAGGAAAGACTGTTGTTTATATGGATTCCTACTGCATAAATAGATTAACTCAGTATGAGGATCTTAAATCACTGACACAACTAGACTAACCTACGTACCAAACATACAAACCCTCTCTGTATAACTTCCTGCCTCTTCAGAATATACTTTGTGCTCCTGAGGTTACTTACTGACCCCGTCCAAAGGCCAGCACTTGCTCCCCTGGGGAGCTCTAGACTGGGGTGATTACATGTGTGTGTGTTGGTTTGAATTCAAGATGTGGAAGGTAAGGGATTAATTCATGTGTTAAGAAACAGTAAGACAGTGATAGTTTTATGGAGCTTCCTAGAAACAAACTCATCTGCCTGCTTTACCCCATTACTTACACCCTTAAGAAGAATCATTTCAATACCAGCATAATTTATTGTTCTATTAATTATACAGTGATCCCTGAACCCATCACTCTCTTGTCTAGACACCATAGTACCGAAACACTCACATACATGAAGCTTTAAAGGCTACCAAATTGGGAAAGCTTGATTTGCCAAAAATCACTACAGTCTTACTTCTTCCTCATTGGTTTTTTGAGAGGTTAGGGTTCAGGTGAAATATGGATTTATTTTGCTCCTGTTATTAACTGTCTTATCCACAGATTTTGTTAAGGTGTTTTATATCATCTCAATACTTCAGAAATATGGAATGGTGCTGAGGTGTTAATATGAACTCAACTTTTAAAAAGAAAAGAATGTACAGTAGTTCTTTCTACAAGAGGAGCTCAGGAGTAGTGATCCGTTTAGGAGGCAGGAAATAACTTATATTGGTACCTCAATTCACAAATCTTTTTGTTTGTGAACAATTTGGTTCACAAACAGAAGAATTTGGCAAAATTTTGTCTTTGTTTGCAAATTCTGCATGGGGTGACAAACACAAACGTGGCCATCATTTCCAAAATTGTAGAACAAATTAAGTTTGTAAACCAAGGTACCACTGTATTGTGAAGTGGAATTGGCACATAATTTTTACTTATTGTAAGAATGAAGGAGTGCAGGGTGCGTTGCCCATGTCTTCCCCGAGAGCTGTCCTGTTGTTACAATGCCTGGGCTGGCAGCAAGACAGGTGCCAGGAGCACAGGAGGTAGCTACGTCTAGATCTCATGCATCAGAAAAATGAAAAAACAGGAAAATTCTATGGAGGAAAGGAATCCACTTAGCCTTTTCTAAGAAATGGACTACAAGGTTTGTATGCTTTAAAAAATTCTATGTTCACCAACACTTGTGCATCTCGAAAGCTAAGCTAGGAAGGCCAGTTACTTTTGGAACAGATAGCGTGTTATCAGTGTAGAAAGAAAGCCTTTCAAATCCACAAAACAGAGATCCAGGATGAACCCATTACTAAGAACAAGGCCAGGGTGCCTATTCAGAATGTTAGTACTGTGTCCTCTAAAGTGAACAGAAAGAACACTAAGCACTTCATTTCTTTCCCCAGGAGAGAAGTTGCTGTCATCAGCAAAAACTGACACCCTGCATTCTGCAGAGAGAAGAGTCCCACGAAGGTAGTTGTTGGCTTACCAGTGAACGGTATTTTAGGTCACGGCAGTAGTCACAGACCCAAGACAGAGTCACAAGCTTCTGACTTTCCCATGACATATAATGGGGTGAGCCAAAGTTCAGGTGAGAGTGACAAGACTGTGGTCGCCTTGAGCAACCATAAGAGAAAATGTTTGTTACGGTTGCTACCAAGGACTAGAGTGCCACAGGAATGGGGGACTCCTGATTCCAAAAATGTTCCAACTTAACCAACATAAAAGAATAAAAGTGTCCCTTTTCATAATATATAAGAAATTATCCAAGACTTCCAGGAAAATGGTGGAGCAGTGAACAGCAGAGAAACAACCTCTCTGAGATTTATTGTCCAGATGCTGGAATATAGCAACATAAGGAAGAGAAGGGAAGTGGGTTCCTAGCACCCAACAAGGATCTGAAGTGAGAATTGAAGTCCACGGAGAGAGCCAAAAGAGAGACCTCAGTGCAGAAAAAGGAAGTGGCAGACAGCGCTTTCTCCCAGAGCCCCACCTCATGGTGCGGGAGAGGCAGCTCAAGCCTGCAGACACACAGGGCCTACCGGTGACCCCAGAGGCCTCCATGGAAAGACACACAAGTGGAATGGAGTGATGGACACAGCGGAGTGCAGCAGCTGGTTAGTCATTTGGGTTCCGACATCCCCCGGGAGAGGGTGATTGGCCGGTCACCATCTTGGAGAAGGGACTACTGAGCTCAGAACTCAGAGAAGCTCCCAGTGGCTCTCTGTGCTAGGGTAAGGCAGAGACGAGTTCAAATTCAAGTGGGCCGGAGGTCAAGGAGCCAAGTTCAAGCTGGCAGGGAGCTGAGGCCAAGCCTGCAGGAGACACACAGTGTGTCTCTAGTTAAACAAATTAGGTTCCAACCTCACAGCCCGACACCAGCCTGAACTATAGTGGAACTGGTGGTGAAGTCTTGCTGTTGAACCCATATGGGATTACCCACTATTCTGCCATAAATCTAGTGCTGGGATTAATCAACATGGAACTAGGCCTGCCTACTCTGTCTACCAGCAACAGCAGAGACATGCCTAGAAGCGGACATTTTTTTTTTTTCTGCTGTTGTTGCTGTTTTTGTTTGTTAGTTTTCTCCTTTCCTTTTTTCTTTTTCTTGTTTTTATATGAATGTGAAATGTGTTTCTAGTTTTGTGTTGTTACCATTTTGTTCTGTTTTCATTTTTATTTCTTCCTTCTCTCTTTCCCTCCTGTCTTCTTTACCAGTTTCCCAAAGTTGACACAATCTTCCCCTGTCCTCCAGCCTTGCTTCTCTGCTCTTCCTTTTCTATTTCTCTATTTTTTTTTCCTCCTAATTCCTTTTGAATTTTCTCCCCTGAAGGTAAAATTGCCATATTGAGGGCATACTTAGTGTATACAAGTTTCTGGTTTATTTTAGATACTGTTTTATAGCCACAAATCTAGTTCATATGGTTAAAGGTGGCGAATTAATAGTTACCACAGTTTGTCATTTTCAAGTCTGTGTTTGATGCTACTGTTATTACTGATAGTACTACTTTAGCCAAGGTGACAGAATTGTTCTAATCAGTTTTTCTTCCTTGTATGCCAAGACTGAGATTGCCTGAGGGTCATAAATAACATTATAAGGAAGTCCCAAAGAACCAGGGGCTAGCCAGATAGCCAGCAACTTCTCAGCCCCATTTGAAGAGGTAGGATATGACAACAGACTCAGAACCCAAAAACCAGCTACAGCTGGAAGACATCCCTGAGGAAGTAGTCATTTCCAAAGGGTTCTTGATACTAGCAATAAAGCTACCTGCCCTAAGCAATTCACAAGCATCGACCCAGGAATTAAACTTGAAAAGAAAAAGAAAATGAGAAGACACATAAGCAAGATACAACCCCAGACTTCCAGCTCACCAAAGGTAAACCCAGGGGGCAATGAGGTAGAACAATCTGAAAACCACCCATCCAGACTCTTGGAAGTGGTAACAGTGGAAGTAACAAAGCACATGAATGAGGCTCTAGAAAAAAATCAAAACAGATATAATTTCTCACATAACTACAGAGATGGTGACCAGAATGGAAGACATGATTAGTGACTCTAGAGCAAATACAGATAAAAAAATAAAAAATAAAAGAATAGAGGAGCTTAGGAAAATGATGGAAACCATGAATGTCAAACACAGGAAAGAAATGGAAACCATGAACACCCAACACAGGAAAGAAATGGAATTCATGAAACAGAATCAAACAGATATCCAGGAGATTAAAAATTCTATTGAAAGTATAAAAGGTAGAATGAACAAATGTGAGGACAGAATATCAGATATAGAGAACAAGATTGCAGTTAGTGATCATGAAAGGAAAGAGTTCTTCAAAATGGTAAGGGACTACGAAAACTCAATCCAACAGCTGCTAGATGACACAAAGAAGAATAACATAAGATTGATCAGAGTCAATGAAAAACCAGGCAATAAGTGCAAATGACATAAAAAACCTGTTCACAGAAGTAATGGCAAAAAACTTCCCAAGTATGGAAAAAGAACTTGATATACAGATAAGTGAGACAGACAGAACTCCATTTAACCATGATCAACAAAAATCTACCTCAAGGAATATAGTAGTCAAGATTCCAGAAATGCAACACAAGAACAGAATATTAAGAGCTATTAGAGAAAAGAAACAAATCACCTATAAAAGAAAGCCCACCAGAATCACAGCAGACTTCTCAACACAAACCCTCAAGTCAAGGAGAGCTCGAGGTGAAGTATTTCAAGCCCTAAGAGAAAACAACCTCAGATTGATGTATCCTGAAAAACTATCTTTCAAAATTGATGGAGAAATAAGATACCTCCATGACAAAGAACACCTGAAGAGATTCATGACCATCAAACCAGCACTCCAAAATGTTTTGAAGGACATTCTAGAAAGAGACAATGAGGACTACAACTCCAGAAATCGCAACAGAATGAATCCATTAGGCAAGGCAAGTAATTTAACAGAGGGGAGAAATGGGAACCAATGACAGAAAAATAACATGACATGGATAAGTCAATACATACAAGTTATAACCATCAATGTAAATGGTCTCAATTCACCATTCAAAAGAAGCAGACTGGCAGAACAGATCATGAAGCAAGACCCAACAATATGTTACATACAAGAAACACATTTAATTCAAAAACAAATTCACAGACTGAAAGTCAGAGGATAGAAAACAATACTTCATGGGATAGGACCCTGGAAAAAAGCAAGCGTAGCTATTCTATTTGCAGACAAAGTGGATTTCAAGCCAATATTGATTAAGAGAGACAAAGAAGGTCACTACATCCTTGTAAAGGGAACACTCCAAGAGGAAGACGTAACAATCGTAAATATATATGCACCAAATACTAGCGTACCTAACTATATACAACAAATATTAAGACATGAAAAAACAAGCAATAATACTAATGTAATGGGAGACTTCAAAATCCTATTGTCACAACAGATCAACTAGACAAAAAATCAACAGGGAAATATCAGAATTAAACCAAACTTTTGAACAAATGGATTTAGTAGATGTATACAGAGTGTTCCACCCTACAGCATCAGAATACACATTCTTCTCAGCTGCACATGGGACTTTCTCCAAAACAGACCACATACTAGCTCATAGGACATGCTTAAGTAAATACAAAGGAATTGAAATTATCCCACACATATTGTCAGGTCACAGTGCTTTGAAATTGGAAATAAATGGCAAAAGGAACCACAAAGACTTCATCAACACAAGGAAATTAAGTAGCACCCTCCTGAACAATCAATGGGTCACAGATGAAATTAAAGAAGAAATCAGACAGCTTCTGCAATTGAACAATAATGTCAGTACAACATACTGAAACTTATGGGATGCAATGAAAGCATCCCTACGAGGGAAATTTGTAGTGGTGAACTCCAATATCAGAAAAAACAGAGCAAGCTCAAATAAACAACCTAATGTTGAACCTTAAGAAAAAGAAGAATAAGTAAAGCCCAAATCTCCTACAAGAGAGGACATTATAAAGGAAGTAACATAGATAAAATAAATCAATAAAATTTTTAAAAGACAGAAAATCACTGAAGCAAAGCATTTTTTCCTTGAAAAAAATCAATAAAATTGACAAACTTCTAGCAAGACTGACAAAAAAAGAAAATATAAATTATCAATATGAGCAATGAAACAGGAGATAATGATACAGATCCTCCATACATCAAAATGATAATGAAAGAATACTAGGAACCATTCTACACACATAAATTTGACAATTTAGATGAAATGGAGCAATTCCTTGAAAAACACTATCACAATTTACCCTATAGATAACTTGAGTAGTGGTATAACTATTGAGGACATTAAATTCATAAATTGAAATTCCCAAAATAGTAATTTCCAGTCTCGTATAGTTTCACCATAGAGTTCTTCCGAAGATTTAAGATGAATTAAAATTATTTCTGTAAATTTGTGCCAGGAAATAGAAGTGACAGAAATACTTCTCAATTCATTTTATGAAATTATTATTGCTGTGACAAAATAACCAAAAACAATACAAAAAGAAAGAAAGCTACAGAGCAACATTCATCATTAACTCAAAAACCTTTACAAATAAAATGCAGCAATATGTAAAAAAAATTATATACCATGACAAAATGGAGTTTCTTCCTGGGATGCAAAGCTGATTTAGTATTTGAAAATCCACCAGAGCAATCAACCATGTAAACAAATTAAAAAATTAAAATCACATAATTATATCAATTGATGCAGAAAAAGTATTTGACAAAATTTAACACTCATTCATGTTACAAACTCTTGAAGAAGCAGAAATAGATGGATACCTGCTCAACTTGATAAGGAACACCTTTAAAAAGAAAAACAAAAATTGTAGCTAGTATTATATTTAATGTTAATATAAGAACAAGGGTAGGAATGTCCATTCTCATCATTCTAATTCAACATAATGCTGAAAATTGTAGCCTCATTAATAAGGCAAAAAAGGAAATACAATGCACATTACTAAAAAAAAGAAAACTGTCCCTGTTTGCAGTAACATGATTATCTGTTTCGAAAATTCTAAGCCTGAAACATAAAAACTCCTAGAACTAATACATGAATTCAGCAAGGTTGGAGGACATAAGATAAATATATAAAACTCAATTGTATTTTCATATACTATACTAGCAGTGAATATGTGGGCTCATATATTAAAAATACGGTATCATTTACAATCACTCAAGTTTGATTCCCAGCACCCAAAAAACATAAACAAAACAATCACTCAAAAAAGTGAAATGCATGTTGTTATAGTTTAAATGTGTTCTCCAAAGTTCATGTGTTGGAAATCTGATCCTCAATGCAGAGGGTTGGAAGGTAAGACCTGGAAGAGGTATTTAGGTATGAGGTCTGTTACCCCCACCCCCAGTCTCACCCTCTCCTTGCCACTTCATCGTCTGGATAACACAAGAAGAGGGCCTTTGTTCATTAATTACCTAGTTTGTGGTATTCTGTTACAGCAGCATAAAACTGATGAAGATACATGCAAATCTAACAAAAATATACAGAACTACAAGTTCTATAGAGTATAAAACATCCATTAAAAAAGATAATTAAACAGATATAACACATTTTGTGAGCAAGAATCAACATAGCAAAGATCAATTCTCTTAATACTGCATGTTTAATGCAACTCCTATCAAAATGTCAGCAATATTTTATAGATATAGATAAGCTTATTCTAAAATGTATATAGAAAGCAAAAGAGCTAAAATACCCAAACCCAGCTTGAGAAAGAATAACATAAGAAGACTCTGTCTTCCTGAATTCTAGACTTGCTACATTGCTACAGTAATCAAGACTGAGCAGTATTGGTAGAGTGACAAACAAATACATCAATAGAACAAAATAGAGAAAACAGAAGTAGGTCCAGACAAATATTTGAGCTGATTTTGTCAAGGTGCCAAAAATATTCAATGGAGAGAAAATAACCTTTCCAAAAAGAGAAACTGGAGCAACTGGACATGCAAAGGTGAAAAAAATTAAAATGAACCTCAACCTAAATTTTAAATCTCATTAAAAATTAACTTAAAGTTATATATTTAAATAAAAACTATAAAACTTTTTTCTGAGACAGGATTTTGCTATGTAGTTCAAGCTGGCCTTAAACTTGCTCTGTAGCCCAGAATAGCCTCGAACTCTTGGCAATCCTCCTGCCTCAGCCTCCCAAGTGCTGAGATTTCACACATGCACCACCAGACCTGGCTCCAAAAACTGTAAAACTTGCAGGAGGAAAAAAAGAGAAAATCTTCAGAATGTAAGGTTACATAAAACGCTTTAAGGTTTGACACCAAAAGTACAATCCATGAAAAAACAAAACCTCACAAATTGTATTTTATCAAATAAACAATAAACTTTGCTATATGACATGATCCTGTTAATAGGAAGAAAGATAAACTAGAGACTAGGAGTAAACATTTCCAAATCACTTATCTGACAAAGACTTCTATAAGGAACTTTTGGGCTGGCGACGTAGCTTAGAGATAGAGCACTTGCCTAGTATGCACAAGGCCTTAGGTTTGATCTCCAGCACCAAACAAATAAACTCTCAAAACCAAACAATAAAAACAATAATCCATTTAGAAAATAGGCAAAACATATGAAGATATATGAAATGGTAAATAGGAACATGAAAAAAAAGTTTAACATTTTTAGCAATTAGATAAATAGAATTAGCACCACAACCAGCTGTCTACTCATCCTTTCCATAGGTTTCAGTGTTCTGTCCCAGACATCCACAAGACTTGCAATTTACTTCACTGACATTTCTGCTCAAAAGACATTTGGAAAGGCCTTTGTAATCTCCAGCATACTACTTCTCAATACTCAACTCCTTAGCCATTCTTGATTCCCTCCCCTTGCTTTATTTGCTTCACAGCACATATGCCTGGATGACCTTTTTTAATATATTCAATTGTGTGTCCATCTGTTGTCTCCCCATTAGATTACATTGCACGAGGAACTTGAAGAAGTCTTATCCTTAACAAGGACCTGGCACACAGGAGTCAAGTATTAAATATTTTGAAATATGACATATTATAATACACATATATACTTGGATGATTCACTTCTGTATTCCTGCCTGTGATGTTTCACCCAGACTTCTTAGGTTTCAGACCTCACCCACCTTGGACCCAAAGATACCTTCTTTCAGTGCTAAATTCCTTACTTTGTTCTCCCTCCACACTTTTTAAAAGGATACCTACCCCTAACCTGTTCATCCAAGCTACCTTACTGCCAGCCACTAACCCACCATGACACCATTAGAACACAGAGTAAAGCCAGGTGTGGTGGTATGCACTTGTAATCCCAGCACTCAGGAGGCTGAAGCAGAAGGACCTCTGTGAGTTCAAGGCCAGTCTGGGCTACATAGTGACTTCAAGGCCAGGTGGAACTACACAGTTAGACCATGTCTCAAAAAGACACACACACACACAGAGGCAAAGAAAAAAGAAAAATCAGGAAAGGGGCAACTGGCAAGGATACAGTGAATGTTAGGAGAGAAGCTATAAACAGAGCTACAGGGCAGTCTGGGTATGCTGCTGAATACATATTTGTCTATACAAAAGAACATTTAGAAGCACCCCATTGAAGTCTGTGAGTAGTTAACTCACCAGAAATTAGATTTTTGTACTTGTTATTATGGACTTTTATTTAGTAGTGAGCATCAATCTAATTAGGCAATGTGATCACTTAGTCATTCAAATGTAATGAATCTTTCCATTCTTCCTTTGCCATTTTAGATGAATTCACAGGGTTCCTGGCTTTGTGTAAAGGAGGCACAGTTTCCATTTAAATTATAAATCCCAAAGCCACAATGACCCAGAGTTCTGTCTTCTCACAACACACAGACCACAAACATTTTAAAGTCTTCAATATGGAAAAGATTTCGGGGTTTGAATGCATATTCCTTAACAAATGCTATGACAGAAAAGCAATATGTCAGCATACAGAACAAGAACATATACCTTCAAATCTTTTCTTGATATGTAGTTTTAAAAGAATTCTGTAAAATATATTTATTAAACATAGTCTACAAATTATTCATTAATTCTGTTTTCTAAAGCTGAAACTGAGCCTACATGATCCTTAGGAAAATTCCTCAAAAAAGTTAAACACAGTAAGCCATATGCTGAGAAGGGGTAGGCCTTTCTCCTATCCAATCTGCTGTGTTTACTTGAAAAGCACAAAAACATACCATTTTTGCAGGGAGATAAAAGTGGGGAAGAGGAAATGCCCACCAGCTGTGCACAATGTTATGCAAGGATGTACCTTTGTCTGCACTATTTCTTCATACCTAAATCAACACTTATGACACAGAGAGCGACTTGATGTTTATATCCAAGTTCAGTAGCTCTAGCTACAGGTACATTTAAAGTGAAAGTAGCACTTCTGGTTCTGCTTATGTTAATCAGGTTTCTGTCACTATAGAGAAATAGGCAGCATTTTACTGTTCACAGCTTTAGAGATTCCAATTATAACCGATTGGCCTTTTTGCTTTGGGTCTCTCGCAAAGCAGCACATCATGGTATGGGCATGTGGCACAGCAAGACCATTCACTTCATCAGCCAGAAAGCAAAAGGAAAAGAGAAAGAGGCCAAGGTCCCCCAGTGCCATACCCCAGTGACCTGAAGATCTACTAGGCCCTACCTCCCAAAATTCCCACCGCCACTTCCTAATAGTGTCGCCCTGGAAAACCAAGCCTTTTATTTATTTATTATTATTATTTTTTTTTTTTTTTTAAGACAGAACCATTCTAAGTTTTCCAGGCTGGCCTTAAACGAGGGACCCTTTCTTAGCCTCCCAAATACCTGGGATTACAGGTGTGCACTACCACAGCTGGCTGCAACTAAGCCTTTAATACATAGACCTTTGGGGTGACACACATCCAATTCATAGCACTGCTGTAAGAAAAAATATCAGCTGAGGATGTAGCTCAGTGGTTGAACACATGGTTGCATGTGCAAGGTCCTGAGTTCGATTCCTAGTACTGTGAAAAAAGAAAAAAATATCTTTCTTCCCTCCAAAATACTATTGTCTCTTTTATGGTAATATTTAATTGGTATTAAGAAAACCAAGAAAGAAGATAAAAATTTATTACTACTTGAAAATGATTTAACCAATTTTGACTTTTAGAGTCCAGTAAATGACTTAACATATACCATGTCTAGGCTATTTCACAGTTAACAAAGTTAACAAAAAAATGGCTCATTATTGTTAAAGTTGAAACTGCTGCATTTGCCTGTTTGATCTAGTCTCTTCCACTGCTCTATAGTCCGGGGGAAAAAATTCTGACTTGCTAAATAAAAATGAACAAGAAACCTGGACTTAAAATAATACACTTTATTAACTAGATAGCCATAATTTCTGAATTAATTGGTTTATTTATATGTGCATTCAAGTAAGTATGTGTCAGAGAGTTGGTGCTATAAAGTAGAAAAATGTGCCTTAGAATTAAAAAAGAAAAAAACTTTTAAATCTGACTCAAGTAGTTAGGGAAAATTTGGCTTTAGTCAAATTAATTACATCTCTTTCTCTCAAATTCTATAAAAACAACAAAAAAAGAATAGCATCCACCTTAAAGAGCTGCTTTTGAATTAAATGAAACAATGCATTTTAAAACATGTAGCACGATGTCCGACAAAACTCAGACTGGATGTAACTGAATGCAACTTCCTTCTCACTCACCTACACTATGAAGAGCTTTTGGGAAAGGGGACACATTTAAAAAACTTCTTATGCTTCAACAACCTAATGGAAGAAATAACATTCACACACACACACACACACACACACACACACACACACACACACAGAGTCATACCCCATACAGCAATGTTGCAATCAACAAGGGAACATATGTATTATGGTAGCCCTACAAAATTTAATAGAGTTGACAAATGATGATCAGTCTAGCCTGCATGTGGAAATGCTGCCTTGGGTGGGCAGTTGTATAAAAGTATACAGTACGTGATAGGTGATAATCATAATAAGCCCCTACGTTACTCGTTTATGTATTTACTATACTTTTATGCAGTTAGAATATATTCCTTATATTTATTTAAAAGTTTACTGTTAGGTAGTGTGCCCTGTGATACCAGCAGCAGCCTCACAAATCTCACATTTACTACATCCCTCAATTGCATCAAAAGCCACATGGAGTGACTGACCTGTGCTGCCTTGGTTTGAGTAAGTACAGTCCATGATGCTCACACAACAGTGAAATCACCTACCAACACATTTCTGACTCTCAAAATGTATCCCTATCACTAAGCAATAGCATGACATTCTGAGTCGATAATGCTGGGCAATTATTTAAGGACTAAAATAAAACTGATAAAGCTTTTCAGAGATTCATACCATCATTTTTATACTTGGTCTCAAATCTAATGTCAAAATTTATTTTTTAAGATAAAGTTTACTCAACCATTTACTGATTGTTTAATTCAATTCAGTAGCATGTCTTAAGAGTGCAAAGACACAACTACTATCTTCAAGGAATTTACAAACTTATAGAAAAGATGGACATGTAACAATTACAGCATGGCATTCTGACACTTTAACAGACATTTTAAAGGAAACATTAGTTCATTGAAGAAGGAGGACAATATAGGAGAAAGCTTTCCAGAGTTTCCTAACTGACAGCAACTTTCTTTCCTAGGAGAAAGAACCATTCCTTAAAGTATTTTAAAAAGTAGTGCTTTGGGGGCTGGGGATTTAGCTCAGTGATTAGAGTGCTTGCCTTGTAAGCACAAGGGCCTGAGTTTGATCCCCGGCACCACCAAAAAAAAAAACAAAAAAAAAAGAAGTAGTGTTTTTATGTTGGGCATGGAGGCAAACACCTGTAATCCCAGCACTCAGAATGCAAAAAGAATGCTGTGCGTTCGAAGGCAGGCTGGGCTACACAGTGAGTCCCTGTCTCAAAAAATCAGTATTTTTATTTAAATCTAATTTTTACTTATTTTAAATAAGGGATACATTTACATGATTAAAAATTCCAAACACACAGATATTTAGTAAGATATCTCCTTCCTTACTCCATCTTCATTCATCTCATTAACTTTTCAGTGTGCCCCCCAGTGACCCGGAGCCCCTTTGCAGAGGTGGATGATGCCATCAGTGCCATACACAGTCTCAAGATATATTTAATGCATCATAAGCAAGTGTGAATATGTATTTCTCCCTTTTTACAAATATTTTTCTAATCTGCTGAATCTGTTTATTTGTTTTTGAGGTGGGCTCTCATTATGTAGCCCAAGCTGGCCTTGATCTTGCTACGTAGCTCGGGGTGGCCTCAAACTCAAGATCCTCCTAGATTAGCCTCCCAAGTACTGGGATTCCAGTGACTGTTTTTAAACATTTAACAGTTAAAGGATAGAGAGCCCCATGCTCTGGTTTGGCTTAAAACTTCTCTTAGTGTAGTAACTCTGGTTTAGCTTAAAACCTCTCTTAGTGTAGTAATTCACTCCATTCATTGCTGTGGTAGACTTATTATTGTGGGCAACTTGAGCCGGAATGCCCAGCTGGACTGAGTTGATGTGGTTCTGGGTGCAGAAGATCCACCTGAGGATTGTTGCTGACACAGAATAAAGGAGAACAGGAGCAGAAGACGTGGCTGACTGTTTCCCAGGAGAAGCTCTGCTGCGGCTCGTTCTCCCAAAGGAGGCTCCACCGTTCTTGTTGAAGAAGGAGCTCAGGGCCTTGCTGTCGTCAAAGATGGCTGCTGTTGCTTCAGGGGAGTTCTCATCTTCATTTCTGCTGCGAGCATTGTATCCTGCTCGCAGGAAAGATTTCTTCAGCCATCATCTGCAGACACGGATACACATGGGACATTGCCATGGGCTCCCAGCCCAGGACTGGATCTTTTGGGTCTCCAGTACATAGATAGACATTCAGCACTCTTCCTGCACTTGGTTTATGGGTGAATGTTGTGACTTATAAATGTCCTGTACTAAATCTGCTCTCTTGCCAACCATTGGCTCTAGAAAGGTAACTAATACAGTGGCTTCTTCCCCGGCAGCATCCATCACCATTCCTTCACTCAACAAACCTCTTGAGTATCAGATACTGTTCTAAGCAATGAGACACAGCAGTGAATAAAACTGACAATTCCTCTGCTCTTCAGGAACTCATTAGTGAAAATTCTCCCCATCATTCTCTAGTAGAGGGAAAGACCAACCCACCACATAAATTACTATATTAAAAAGTTATACATGCTAAGGAAAAAATGAAATAAGCAAGGAAAATAAAATGTGCTAAAATAGACAGGAAAGATTCACTAAACGGAAAGAAATCAAAGGTAAGGGAAGTGTGTTTGTGGGAGGAATGATCTAGAAATGCCTAGTGCCAAATCCGTGAGGCAGGACTCTGCCTGTCCTACTGGAGAAACAGCAAGACAGCCTATGTGGCTGGAAAGCAGCAAAGAAGAAAGAATGAGAGATGCAGTCAGAGGAATCAGGAATCAGATGGTGCACAGTCATGTGGAGCACTGTAAGGCCTTTGGCCTTCATGGGGTGGCATGCAGGGAGCAACAGAAGACATGGCGCTGGACCCAGCAGAACCAGTAACACCACAGGTGAGTGGATAGGTCAGAGCCAGGCACCAGGCACAGAGATAATAAATGCAGGCTGGATATCAGGTGAAGATTGCTTATGGAACTGAAATATTAATGGGTTAGAAAGAGGGGCTAGGGACAGAGAACAGATTTACTTCAGGGTTGGAGTCCTACCCCATTAGAGCACTTGCCTAGCCCTCACGAGGCCCTGGGTTCAATCTCAAGTACCCACATGCCCCTCCAAAAAAACACTTACATGGGGGAAAACATAGGAACAGAAAAGATTCTGCCTCCTTGCCAAAAATATTCCACATATTGTAGGGAATGATGGACAGGGACTAGAAAGTGATGTTATAATACATTTAAGTTCTCAATTTCTCAATCGCATTGAGAAATCAATTCAATTACTAGAATTACAAACAGCCTATTATGAAAATTTTATTAACAATAAATTTTTATTATGAAGGCTTATAACATACTTAGAAACTTGCTCTTTAAAGATTATTCCATTGCAGGCACATTTGTGGCCAAGCACCCTTCTGTTCTGCATTTTAGTACTGCTTTGGAGCCTCACTTTTGTTTCACTGAGAAGTTTCAGGACAGCTGTCAGAGGTGTAATGATTATTGTTATTTAGATACACATAAAGAATATCCCAGGAAAACTGTGATTTATTTCAATTCCTCCTGTGCTGAGAAATTAATTGATGAAATTCCCCCAGTTTTAAAAGCAATTGAAAAATTACCATTTCTCACCCAGCTGCTTGTTTTACATCTTTTTTGCCTATAATTTTCTTACCACCTATCTCTTTATCTTATAAAACTTCATTTCCAATCTATTTCACCAAACCTGTTCTGACTAAAGCTTTCTTCTTTATCCAGATCCTTCTAGAACTCACCTTTGACATTTATGAGCATACGCTTCTGTTTGGATGCCACTCAGAGTTCATTTTCTATGGTAACACTCACTGGTAATCTAATGACAAGCAAAGGACACCAATGAAGACAAAGATGGAGAAGAGAAAATACATATAAATGACCACAGTATGTGCTCAGAGGCAGAGCTGAATCACTGCAGAGGCTCAGGGTAGATTTTTACTTTAAATGCAAAAAACAGTCTTGAAGTCATTTAGAGGAATGCCCTTATTTTATAGATAAAATAACAAAGTATATGTCAGTATTACTTTGGTTGAAAGTAATAGAAAAGAGCAACTCGATTTGGCTTTAACAGTAAGGAAATAAATCGTCCCGCATTCTGTGAGGTCCAAACAGCGCACAGGGATCCCACAGCTACTCTTCTTTGAAGCAGTCTTAGCCACATCACCTACCATGTGTGGGGTCCACTTCTGCAGATGAGCAAGATGGCTGTGGCAGTTTTATGACTTACACCACAGTCCTGTGAGTTGGAGTAGGAGAGTAATGAAAGAAGGAGCCCGTGTCTTGTTCTTAAGTCACTTTTCAAAGGCAAAGAAACCTGACAAAAAACCCTAAGATGTGCTCTCTTCTAGGACTTGCCCATTTCTAAAGGAATAATTGGCAAGGAAAATAGGATTTCAAGACTGACCTGGAGGAAGCCTGGAACTAAGCTTCAGGTGGAATGAGTGATGGACAATTGTTTTAGTTACTTTTCTCGTTGTTGAGACAAAATGCCCAACACCCAAAGGAAGGAAAGGTTTCCTTAGCTCATAGTTCGTAGAAGTTTCAGTCTACAATCATCTGGATCCAAGGCAGGGTGGCATGGCAGGCAGGCAGAAGGCAGCAAGGTAAGAAATAGACAAGCCTCTTTCTGTCTATATCTTATCCAGGCTACTCGCCCTTAGGGTGGGTAGCACTTCACCCTAGCATCACATCCTTGATCCCAGCAGAACTATGCCAAACCAATCAGTGGACTAATTGAGTAATCACATACTCTAAAGCCAGCCACGTCTGAAAATACCCCATCTATGACTATATGAGGCTTTGGGGGACATCTGAACAGAAACCATAACATTCTGCCCCAGCCCTCCAAAGACTCATGCACATCATTTTATACAAAAGGTATTTATTTAGTCCACCTCCAAGAGTTGCCCAAGTCCTAACAGTTTCAGCACTGCTGAAAAGTAGAAGTCCAAAGTCTCCACACCGCCCTCTCAGGGCTACACTGCCTCGCCTCCCAGGCCTTCTGAAATCTGGGTGGAAGCCTTCCTGACCCCACAACTCTCGCGTTCTGCATGCACCTAAAACCAGCACCACGTGGATGATGCCAAGGTCTGCTAACAGCTGGAGCAGTAGGCTGTCTTCCTTCTCTCTTGGCTGTAAAGGTAGAGTGCCTATGAACCAAATCCTGAGGAACAACCTCCCTAGGTCACCGCCATTCTGGAATATTGTGCTCTGGGACTTTGTTCTCAAAGCAAAGTCTTCACCTTTCCAACTCTGAAGCTGCAAAGGTTGGAGCCCTGCTGGTTCTTGTGATGCCCTCAGGCCATCTTTTCTGTTGTCTTCTTCTGAAATACTTGGCTTTTTCTTGCTAGTCTTTTTAGCAACCAATTTCTCCTTTGTTCCACCTTTGTGGCCACAACTTTACTGGTGCTTCCTTTCTGGCCAAACTAACAACATTTGAATCATTCTGTTGTGCTGTTTGCTCTTGGTTCTCGATATAAATCTGGCTAAAACCCCCCAAAATCAGCCATGCCACTGTCTCAACATTGATTGTCTTGAAATTTCTTTTGCAAGATTAATTAGTCTACCCTTCCCCCTTTAATCTCATTCTCAAGCAAAGTCTCCAGACATGAGTAAAATGCAGACAAATTTTCTGCCAGGCCATAACATACACGTTCTGGAGTCCAACGGCCAATCGGTCCTTAGCAGAAACCTCCCAAGCATGGTCTATACTGGCAACTTTTCTATCAGCATTCTGGTCTCTGAGCTCTGACCAGAATCTCCCCTCAAGTACAGACAAAAGTTTTCCAGGGCTTCTCTTTCAGCTGACATTTCCCACCCTTTCTTAATTCTTCCCCTTCCCATATACCAGCTCCAAAGGCTCCTAAACCACGTGGTCAAGTACAGTCACAACAATGACCCCACTTCTCTGGTACCAAATTCTGTCTTAGTTACTTTGCTCGTTGCTGAAACCAAATACTTGACATCCAAAGTTAAAGGAAAAAAAGTTTTATTTAGCTCAGTTTGTAGAGGTTTCAGTCCACAATCAGTTGGATCCAAGGCAGGGTGGCATGGCAGACAGTCAGAAGACAGCAAAGTAAGCAAGAAAGGGGCAGACAAACTTCTTTCTGTCCTTTATATCTCATCCAGGCTACTCGCCCTTAAGGTGGGTAGCACTCTCACCCTTACTCCTAGCACCCTTAATCCTAGTATCACATCCTCGATCCCAGCAGAACTATGCCAAACCAATCAATGGACTAAACTAGTAATCACACACTCTAGATCCAGCCATTTCTAAAAAGGCCCACCTATGACTGCATGAGGCTTTGGGCGGACATCTAGACACAAACCATAAAAACGAACAAGCTTAAACAAATTGACCATCAGCAAAACATTAGATGTAGATCTAGGAGATACTTTTATTCTTGTATTTGTCCTACTACAATTCTAAAAAGTTGCATCTTTTCTTGCTCTCTAATAATAGATTCTACTCTTCTTTTTGTAAACTTCTCTGGGTAGTTTACTTCCTCTTTTTTTCTAATTACCTTAGGATTCTGCAAAAGTGGAGCAGGGTAATTGTAAGCACTGATTTTAGAGCCAGACTGCTTTGATTCAAATATAGGCCCTGTCACTCCCAAATGTATATGTCACATTAGGCATGTTATTGAATTTCCTTACTGATCTATAAGAAGGGATGACAACAATATCTATCTCATAGTTTTTGTGAGAAATAAATAAGCTAATGTATATTAAGTGCTCATAACAGTGCCTGTTACACAATAAGTCCTCTATAAGTGCGTGCTATTATTAATAAGGGGCATCTACTGTTTTTGCCTCTTCTTTTAATAAGTGCTCCAAGTTTTCCTTTAATGAACTACCCCCCTACCATGCCATATGATCTTGGCGCAATTCTTAGTATGAAAAGCTCTCAATCTCAACTGGGCAAAAAAGGTGGACACAAAGGCCAAGATTAATCAATCTTACCATTTTCCTCTAGAATCGGAATCCTACACAGAATAACTCAGAAAACAGACAAAATTCAGTCTCCCTGATGTCATAGTCTTGAAGAGGTGTTTCCTGAGTTCCTATTTCCTAGACCCTTGGAACTGTTTTGTCCTTTCCAAAATCTGATTAACAATTCTCCTTTTGATTCTATTACCTTGAACAAATAGGACTCTCTAAATTAACTCACGCAGTACTTTTATTTTTGTCTCTCATTGTGTCCTTAAATCTTCAAAAGCCTACCCTACATAGAAAACACAGAAAGCAACACAATGACTCCGAGGTCAGACAGTCTGGGCGCATTTCTAACTCCATCCCTATGTGGCTTAATGTATCTTTGGCTCATTTTCCTTACCTGTAAAATGGGGAAATAGTAACACTACCTCACTGGGTTTCTTTTCAGTCATATGAGAGTCAGGTAGGAAAAGGAAATTAAGGAAACCTTGACTTCTTCCATGGGAAACACTCTGTGAAATGGACATGCATAAACTGATTTACTTAACAAATCTAGGGGACAAATTCCTATTACCTCTAAATGACAGTAGTACAAGAAGTAAATAAGGATATTCTAGCATATTGTTGTTTAATGGATATGGTTCTTGCTAAGTTTAAAATGCTTTCTTCTAAATGTTATCCATTATGAATTTTTCAACTAGACCAACTCTTCATTGTTTCTTTTCCACAAGAATACTAAGTATAGGGCAAGAAGGAAGGGGAAGAAGGAGAAAAATGGGAGAAAAGAACTATATATCTTACTTGGCTTGTGCAAGACAACCTGGTACAACCACATTCTGATTCTCCTCCTGGGTCTGGAGTGCAGTGAGCTCTACCATGTTAACCATCACATCATTTGTGTGGCCTGGAAGCTGCGGAAGGACCGAAATGATCTTCTCTACCAAGTTGTCTCCATGATGTCCAACTGCTCCTGAGTAGGCAGGCAAGAAAATGTAAATACACAAACTGGGAGGAAAAGTTAACTGGATTAATTCTTCATAATGCCTGTTTTATCAAAAATAACAGATATTTTTATTTTCCATTATGCAAATCTATAACACAAACCTAGTATTTTGTCCTTGGTAAAACTAATCATACTCACAATTACCTCCTCAATGTATGCCTCATAGATGGCACTTAATGCCATGAGGGCAGGTGTTATCTATGCTCTGGTTATGATAATATTCCCAGCACCTAGCACAGCGCCAACAAGCATTAGGCTGAATAAAATACCAGCATATAGAAAGGTAACTAATACAATAATGAATTAATGAACTCAAATTAAAATCCAGGACTAATGACATATCTAATTCTTTTCCCATAAAGCCAAGTTATTTTTCCAAAGGCCATACCTGTTTGAAACACATCATTCCAAAAATGATTGGGACTTGCCGCATTGCTTGTTATAATCTGATTCACACTCAATCAACTAACATTTTGCTTCCTAATGTCTATCTCTCTCTGTCTCTCTCTCTCTGTGTTCATTTTTGGCATATCACATTAATGAAACAGAAGAACAGTAGGAAAGACCAAACCAAGAACCCAAAGAATCATCAACATCTTCTTCATCACAACAGTTAATACTTATCAAGGGCCTATGACAATGGTGGCAAACTTATGTTCCAAGTGTTATTTGTGTTTCTTTTAAGACAAAAGATGTTAACGTATGAGTTGTTTTTTTCTGAACTAAAATCTCAGTATTTAGGTTTAATTGCAGTGTTGGCACTTTGCAATAAATAAGTGGGCTTTGGGTTGCAGTTTTGGTATTCAGCTCTAAAAGGTTCCCCATCACTGGCCTATGATATATCAGATACTAGGTTCCATACTGCATATTTAATTCTTATAAAAACTTTAATATGTTGGTATAATTATATTCAATTATACAGTAGAAAATTAAAATTAAATCACTCAAGATCAAATTTCCTCAACTATCACTACCACCGTGATCTCACCTTCCTCTGTACAATCAGCATCTCTGGAGGGCCAGCTGCATCTACACCAATATGATCCTGGGCTCTACTTCTCACTTGCACCAGGCATCAGTATTAGGTAACTTGTGCTCTCAATAAGTAGATTTCTTTTTACTCACTACTACAGAAGTATTTTCACCATTTAGACAAGAGGATTCACAGTACAGTTATTCACCACGTAAGTATAAATCCTGTATGTTACTAACAAAGAATCTTAACACAATGTTGAAACATCTTTGCATCAAATGAAACTTTAATCATTTGGAAGATAATTTGGGTGATTATCCAAAAGACAGCCATTAAAATTACTTCAGTTTTTCGATTCTTACATCTGCGTTACCTGGCCCTAAGCCACCCACCCATAATCTTGCCCTCTGCCAAAACACAAAGGTCACAGGGCTGAGGGAAATCGAGGCAGAGGTGACAGACAAACCCAAGAGCCAATCAGATTCCAAGGACCGACCCAAGGAAAGAACCTCAATAAAAAGGGGCTATAACTAAGAGCCCACGAGTATTTGGCTTTCGAATCCTCCCTACTCGTAGAGTACCTATCTATCATCTCCCTTTCCCCTTTTTTCAACACTTTTAAATAAATTGTCTTCTCTTAAAAAATTACTTGAATTTATAAGTTATTAGGATATAGTAACAAACTAGTGCAAATTAGAATCTACCTCCAATATCTACTTTCCTTTAGCCAATAATAATCTTGATTCCTTCTCAAGGAGAGCATATGATAATTTCAAAATGGGAACTAAAGCATGAATATTTCTTGGCAATGCTGTGTCAAAATGTGAACGGTTTCTGGGGGACCACAAATCAAACCTGGTTCCACACACTGAAAACAAACAAATACACTGAGCTCTAGGAATATCCCCTTATCCCACTCTGGCTTCATCACCTCACCAGACCACTACTGTTGGCACTGCCCACCACATATTGATCATTTCCTCCCACTCAAGAGACCTCTTCCCTTCTGCCAGGCTCCAAACCTTGCACCCTGGCCAGTACCTTCCTCCCTGGGGCACTACTCAGCCCCACCTAGACACTTTTGAACTGTATTATTCAAGAAAGTAAGAGGAGGCCAAACCCTTATGATTTTTATGTACTTCGGAAGCAGTACAACTAAATTTAGAGGTTCACTCTTATTGCTTTATCTTCATACCCTATATAATTCCTCAGTATTCAACTGAGATTGTTTTCATAGTTTTCTCCCAGGCCCTTGACAGTGTAGCTGATTTTTCCTTTCTCTTTTTAATTGTTGCTTTAAACCTACACACAGAAACCTTCTATTTGCTCCCTTAAGAAAAACCTCTTTCAACAATGAATAATGTTTCACATGATTTAATGTACTTAAAATGTTTCCACCCGTACCAATCTGCCTCTAACTGTAAGTAAGACACCTTCACTAATTTAAAGATGACCTCCAAAGTCAGCCTACTGGCAGGAAGAGCCTTACTTAATGCATATAAAGAAAGTGAGGTCTTTACGTTAACAACACTAACAACTCTCACTTTGACAATTCAAAAATGAAAGCTGCTAAACTTGGACATTTATAGAAATATTAACCCAATACTGTCATACCTGATTAGCTACTTAATGCTTATACTGTTTTTTGTCGAGGAACAACTTTTGAGCCTTAATTTCTTTATTCATGAAATGATAGATAATACTTAATTCACCTAACTTATAAGAAGATCAAATAAGGTAATGTGAAAGTAATGTTTTGGGGGAGTTTGTTTTGTTTTGTTTTGAGACAGGATCATACTATGTAGTCCAGGCTGCCCTCAAACTCACAGCAATCCTCTTGCCTCAGCCTCTCAAATGCTAGGACTACAGGCATGCGCCACTTTCCAGCTATGGAAGTGATTTTTATCCATAAAATAAATCACATAAAATGATAAGCTAATATTACTATTTTCTTTAAGTTTTACTATAGACCCCAAGTTTTACTATGGACCAAATCATAGATATTGAGAATATGTGCCTGTTAGTGCATAATCCACTTGTATCTGTGAATGACTAATGATATGACTTTAAAATCTCAGAAGCAATTAGAAAAAAATGTGTGTTAACCTTAATGAATGCCTACTTGGCAATATTTAATCCACTCATTCATTCATTTGAAAAATAGTTATTGAATATTGGTTTTTAAGCCACTGTTCTCTCTGCCATTTATTAAACAGCAAATAAGAGAGAACCCCCCCCACACAGTCTTTCATTCAAGGGGGAGAAAACAGACAATAAGCAATCAATTAGTAGTGTCTGGCAGTAGTGAAAGCTATGACAAGTGTTATGATTTCTATCTAAATGTCCCCCCAAAGCACCTGGTGTCATGGGTGGGGCTTTTCAGAGGTGGCTGGATCTAGGGTGTGTGCTGCTGGGATCGAGGATATGATGCTGGGATTGATTCATGGTGCAATGCTAGGATCAAGGTTGCCCACCCTGGGTGTGAGTGCTATCTGCTCTAAGGGTTGTAACCCAGATAGGATACAGGGACAGAAAGAGAGTCATTGCTTGTTGCTTACTGCTTTTGCTGCCTTCTGCCTGCCATGAACTGTTTCTCCTCTGTGATGCCCCTCTGCCATGCCTTGGAGCCAGCAATTATGGACTGAAACATCTACAAACTGTGAGCCAAAATAAACCTCTCCTTCTTTAACTTGGGTGTCAGGTATTTTCTCAGCAATGAAAAAACGTAAGACACAAAACATAGTAAGAGGTTAGGGAATGTAAAGAAAGTGGTCAGTGAAGCAGGCACTTGAACAGACTCAAAGGAAGCAAAAGATAAATCCATGTGGATACCTGAAAGGAGAACATTCCAGGCAGAGCTGTAGAGGGACTTAAAAGGCTTTGAGACCTCCCAGGCATGGTGGTGCATGCCTGGAATATCAGCATTCTGGGAGGCTAAGGCAAGAAGATCTCAAATTCCTGGTCAGCCTGGGCAAATTGGCAATTTAGCCAGACTTTGTCTATAAATGGATGGATGGATGGACAGATAGACAGACAGACAGACAGACAGATAGATGGGGCTGGAGATGTAACAGGGTACAAAGGTCTCAGGTTCAATACTCAGTACAAAAAAAAAACCTGAGACTGATATATGTTGGGCTTGTCTAATGAATGAAAGACAAGTAGACAGTGTAACTGGAGGGTAGTGTGTGAAAAGAGGCTGAAGGGAGGGATAAACCTAGGTCAGTCATGATATGTGGCCTGGGAGGCTGCTCAGGACTATGAGGAACAAGTCCCAAGGCATGTGGGATTTATGCTTTGATGAGATCACACATCAAAATGGCTTAACCAGTTGCTTACCTGTATATATTGTATATTTTGGCATATATTTAATTTTTTAAAAAAATGTTTATCATTTGCTTTGTTTTTTTTTTTTTTTTTGGTTTTTTTGTTTGTTTGTTTTTGGTGCTGGGAATCGAACTCAGGGCCTTGTGCTTGCAAAGCAAGCCATCTAATCACTGAGCTAAACCTCCAACCCCACCATTTGCTTTATTTTACTGTGCTAATGCTGCTTTGAGATTCAGAAAGAGTACTAACAACTAAACAATGGAGTTGGTGATACAGAAGTCATTGGGAACCGTGAAAAAGGAAGTGATCTGGAAAGTATTAGAAAATAAGTCTTAATTGAAGGGGAATCAAATGAAAATTGGAGTAAATAATTGTGGAGACCGCAAGTATAGACAATTCTTTCAAGTCTGATACAAAATGGAACCAAAAAATGGAAATGAAGTTGGAGGAACAGGAGAGGTCAAGAAAAGAGATGCTCAGAGAAACCAAAAAATGGTAGTGGTGAGTGACACAGTTCAGCCTCTCCAAGATTCAGAATCCAAACAAATAACAATTTGGGAAAGGAAAAACAAGAAAAGTAGATCCCTGGGAATCAGGAAGGACCTGACAGAAAAATCAAAAGCTACAGAGAAATTGAAGAAACAGCACACAACATGGAGAAGGAAAGAGACGGTTTGCAATTTCCTCCCATCTCCTGGCTCAAGGGAAAGGGAGACAGAACCTACAGAGACAAAGGGAATACTGGAGACCTAGAGGGGCCTCAGAAAGAAACACAGTGGCAGAATGGACAGGCAGTTGTCGCAATCTGTAGGGACAAGATTCTGCTCCCGAGGTGGGGGATGGAGGGGTTCTTCGACACACAACAGCTAATGAGTGACTCCAAACTAAGCACCCATCATATCCCTGGAGAGAATGTTTGGTTTGATGCCATTCCAGGGACGGATTAATTGTTGGAACATGGGACTCAAAGCAGCTGCGGGACAGCTTCACTTCAGGGCTCATGATATTTCCCTGCCACAGTGACTAGGTGAGAGGCAGCCATGATAGATAGGTGCAGTCAGGTACTGGACTGGAAAAAGACCCCCTGAGGGATTTGAGCTAAAGGACACAGGCTGTGACCCCTGCCAAGGCCAGAGGCAAGGCACAGCTTGAGTTGCTGTGGATTTGAAAATTGCAGCATTGGAGCTGTCACCCTATTCCTACTCCCTACTGGTGCCTGCATCCAGCACAGATCCTGACTCTGTTTTCTTTATCTACCAGTGTAAGCAGGGACACATCTTGACATGAACACTGCCCCAAAATTATAGATCCTGAGAGAAAAATCACATATTCAAAATAACAGAAAAATATCCTTTTCCTTTCTTTTTTGTGTATGTTTGTTTTTTCCTTTTCCTTCTTTTGTCTTTCTCTGTTACTAGTTTACTGTGCTTTGGGGAACTTTCATCTGTCTTTTTCCCTAGTTTCTTTTTTTTTCTAACTCTATTTGTATCCTTTAAAAAATTTTTCCTCTTCTCCCTTTTAATTTTTCTCCCTTTAATTTTTTCTCCTATTTATATTTTCCATATAATTACTCTTTTTTCTCCTACCTTTATCTTCTATTTCTCATCAATCTTTTGTTACCGCTACCTAATTCACTCTTCAAGAGGATCCTTTGTCCCAATTCTTTTTTCCTTCTCATATCATATGGTTTAAGGTTTCACATTTTTCTTATTTCATTCCCAACCACCTATATCTCTAATAATGTAACCATAATGCTATATTTTTAGATAGTTAACCCTACAAAATTATTCTTGACTTCTTTCTGCCATTAATAGAGCTATAGCTGTCATATTTAGTACATACTAACTGTAAGTCAATACATGGGTTGTCTTAATGTTCATACTATCACTGTGGATTTGTTCTCTAGGGTTAAGGGTGTAGGCACATAACTGGTTCCTATGTATGTTAATATCCACTTTGTCTTGGATGATACTACGGTAGCTGATTGACTTGATATTACCAGCATTGCATGATTGTTACTACTATTGAGTTTTCTCTGTAAGCCACACCCAGATTACATTATGGGTTTGTGGCATTAACAGAACTATGATTCATTCCCAGAGAACATGGTGTTGGGCCAATCACAGCACCTCCTCTCCTCCCAAATTAAACAATGTGGTTGGACCTTGGGGCAGAGGCAAAGGACTATAGTTATGCCCAAAGTACATCACTGAAAAGTGATTAACTAAAGATATCTCTATAACAGCAACAAAGTCTTTACACTATAAGTGTATACAAACCTCAGCACAAAACAAAACAAAATAAACGAAAAGTACAAACATGAGAAGATAAGGCAACAAAATGCCTCTCAAAACTCACAACTCCCCTCAAGTCAATCCAGGGGGCATGAATGGGGGGGAAGGCATAAGTGACACACCCAAATTACTTGAAAGGATAACACAAGGGGTTAGAAAACAGATCAAAGAGGTATTCAGCAGGATCACAGTACATATAACTAAACAGATATTGGAAATAATAACCAAAATGATCCTGGAGCTTTCAGAACACACTAATAAAAAGCTAGATGAGCTAAACAAAATGATACAAAACATGAATGACCAGTTCAACAAAGAATTAGAGTCCATGAAAAGGTTTCAATCAGAAATGAAAGACATTAAAAATTATATTGAAAGTGTGGACAGTAGAAGTGAATAACATGAGGATAGAATTTCAAACTAGAAGACAGTATGCCTTCAATAACCAACTACTCACACAAAAAAAAACTATTCCAAGGCACCTTAATAGCAACAAGAGAATATGAAAAATGGATCCAACAGCTGCTAAATGATGCAAAGAAGACTGAGAATAATTGGAATAAGTAAAAAATCAGAAAACAGCACAAATGGCATCAAAAACCTATTCACAGAAATAATGACAGAAAAAAAATCTCAAATATAGGGAAAGCAATAAACATAGAAACAAATGAAGCATATAGAACCCCAAATAGTAATAACCAAAAGAGAACTTATTCAAAGTACCAGAAATCTACCCCAAGGACAAAAACTTAAAAAGCTGTTACAGAAAGGCAACAAATCACATATGAAGAAGGTAAACATACTAGAGGTACAATAGACTTCTCAATGCAAACTTTACAGGCCAGGAGAGCCTGAAGTGAAGTGTATTAAGCCTTAACAGATTCTCACAGGCTTGAACCACTGGAAATACATGCATGACTGTTCTATCTGGCAGCCAGAACCACCAATAGTTAGCTAATTAACATAAAATGATGGAATTCAAATGAGAGCCACCTGGCAGCAAAACATGTTAATTGCAACCCAATCATGAATGTGTTAAGATAACAATTTGAAGCCCTGACTTACATATCCTGCAAAACTTACTTTCAAAACTGTTGGAGAAATAAAGTACTTCCATGACAAAGAATACCACAAAATTCGTGACCATCAAACCAGCATTACAAAAAAATTCTCAAGGATATCCTAGAAAGAGACAACAAAGCAAACAATGCCAGTAAGTAAAAAAGAATGAAGAAACCTGGTAGGATGAGCAGCTAAGCAAAAGGGGGGAAAATGGGAGGAACATCAGCAAAAGGAAAATACTCCAAAAGCAGGGATAAGTTAATACCTTTCAGTTATAACTCTCAATGTGAATGGTCTCAATTCTTCAATCAAAACAGATTGACAGAATAGATCAAGAAACAAAATTCAACAATATGCAGTATGCAAAAAACACATTTAACTCATAAAGAAACCCACAGATTAAAAACCAAAGAAGGAAAAACAATATTCCATGCAACAAGAACCTGGGGGAAAAAAGCAGAAGTAGCTATCCTAATTTCACACAGCAGATTTCAAGTGAAAACTGATCAAAAGAGACCAAGGAGGTCACTACACACGGTAAAGGGAATACTTCAACAGAAAGAGACAGCAATTATAAACGCATATGCACCTAACGCCAGCACACCCAACTTCATAAAACAAACACTAATGGACATGAAAAATCCAACAAACACCAACAGTGTTGTAATGGGGGAACTTCTATACCACATTGCCACAGATAGATCAATTATACCAAAAAAATCAATGAAAATATATCAGAAATACCAGAAAAACCAAACCATCAAACAAATCAACTTAATAGATACCAACAGAGTGTTCCATTCAACGAGAACAAAATACACACTCTTCTCAGCAGTGCATGGGACTTTGCCTGAAACAGACCACATACTAGCCCATAAAGCGTGCTTGAGTAAATGCAAAAGAATCCAAATTATGCCATGCATGTTATCAGATCTTAGTGCAATGAAACTAGAACTCAGTGGCAAAAGAAATCACAAAAAAACAATACAAAACATGAATATTAAACAATATCCTCTTGAATAATCAATGGATAACAGGTAAAATTAAGAAAGAAATTAGTTCTTACAATCAAATGATAATGCCAGTAAAACATACCAGAATTTCTGATAACAATGAAAGTCCTCAGAGGAAAGTTTACAGTAGTGAATGCCCACATCAGAAAAACAGAGTGAGCCCAAATAAATAACCTAATCATACACCTCAAGATCCCAGAAAAATAAGAAAATCCAAATCCAGAGCTAACACGAGGAAGAAAATTATAATGATCAGAGCAGAAATTAATGACACCGAGACTAAAAAATACAATGAATCAGTCATTTCTTTGGAAGAATAAACAAAATAGACAAACCCTTAGCTAATCTTATTAAACAAGAAAAGACCCAAATCCATGCTATTAGAAAAGAAAAAGGCAAAATCACAATGGATTCTACCAAAATCCAGAAGATCACTGGCAACTATTTGGAGAACCAGTACTCTAATAAAATGGAAAATTCAAAAGAACTGGATAGGTTCCTAGCTATATTTGAACTACCAAAGCTCAACAAAGACAATATAACAGTTCTGAATAATCCAATATCAATGAGACTGAAAAAATACCAACTAAGAAAAGCCCAGGTCCTGACAGATTGATTCACTGTCAAATTCTACACGAACTTTAAAGAAGATGTAATGCCAATACTCCTGAAACTCTTTAAGGAAATTGAAAGGCAAGAAATACTCCCAAAGTCATTACTGGAAGCATGCATTGCCCTGATTCTCAAACCAAAAAAGGACCCAACAAAAAAGAACTAATGGCCAATCTGTTTAACGAACAACGACGCAAAAATCCTCAATAAGATACTGGCAAACAGAATGCAGCAAATCATTAAAAATCTCATATATCATGACCAAGTAGGATTAATTTCACGGGTGCAGGGATGGTTCAACATACACAAATCAATAAATGTAACACACCACATGAACAGAAACAAGGACAAAAATCACATAATAATTTCAATTGATGCAGAAAAACCCTTTAACAAAATCCAACGTCCATTCATAATAAAAAAAATCCTGAAGAATACAGATATAGAAGAACATTTTCTTAATCTGATCAAAGCCATTTATAACAAACCTACAGCCAACATATTAAACAAAAAAATTAACAAGAACTCTGTTACCTGTATGCCAATAAACTGGAGAAATTAGAAAAATGAATAGATTCCTAGATACATATGATTATCAAAGCTGAATCAAGAAGATGTAAAAACCAAAATAATCCAATACCAGGCAAGGAAACTGAATTAGTAATTAAAAAAAAACTACCAACTACAAAAAGCCCAGGTCTAAGTGGGTTTGCTGCTAGCTAAATCCTACGAAAACCTCAGGGAATGTCAAAGACCAATACTCCTCAAACTTTTTAATCAAATTGAAAGGGAAGAAGTATTCTTAAATTCCTGAAAGCTACTGTTACCCTGATTCCAAAACCAGACAAGGATCCAACCAGGAGAAACAACTATAGACCAATAACTTTAATGAATATAGTATCAACAAGATACTTGCAAACAGAATGCAACAAACCATTTAACAGATTATACATTATAACCAAGTAGGCTTCATCCCAGGAATCCAAAGATGGTTCAACATACACAAATCAACAAATGTAAATACATCATACGAACAGAAGCAAGGACAAAAAAAATCACATGATCATCTCAATAGACACCGAAAAAGCCTTTGACAAAATTCAACATCCTTTCATTATTAAAACACTGAAGAAAACAGGTGGGAAAAGACCTTATCTCAACCTGATAAAAAGCCAAATTTACTGCCAATATCATATTAAAAGAGGAAAAACTGAAAGTTTTCCCTCTAAAATCAGGTACTAGACAAGGATGTCCAATATCACCACTCCTGTTCAACACAATACTCAAAACATGAGCAAAACCAATTAAGCAGAAAGAAAGAAAGAAAGAAAGAAAGAAAGAAAGAAAGAAAGAGAAAAATGGGCATATATAAAAAGAAGTTAAATTATCATTATATACAGATGATATGACCTCTACATACAAGATCCCAAGAAATCCACCAAAAGACTCTTTGGAATAACCACTTACTAGTCCACTTGTTTGAATACAAGCTGACCAAATATTGCATATTTTTCATTAATTTTTATTAGATAGTATAACAGAAAATACAAAATGACAATTTTATCAAATTTATTCAATACAAGTATTGACTGGTTGAAATGACACCTGCCTGAGCGATGCTTGGGATAGTCAGTACGTAAATAAACATGCAGCCCAGATGATGCTCAGAGTAAACTGTTAAGTGGTTAATAACCAAATTCAGTACTGTAGATACAAAATCAACATATAACAATCAATAGCATTTCTGTATACTAACAATTAACCTGCTGAGAAAGAAATTAGGAAAAAAATACCATTCACAATACCACCAAGAAAAATTAAATACATCGGAATTAACCTAAATAAGTGAAAATGATAGCACTCTGAAAAAGAAAATCAAAGAGGACATCGTAAAATGGAAAGATATCCCACGTTCCTGGATAGGCAGAACCAGGATAGTCAAAATAGATATGATTCCAAAACTGTTATACAGACTTAATTCAATCCCAATCAAAATACCAATAGCATTCCTTACAGAACTAGAGAAAACAATCCTAAAATGCATATGGAACCAGAAGAGATCTAGACTAGCTAAAGCAATTCTGGGCAACAAGGGCAAGGCAGGAGGCATCACAATCCCAGACTTCAAGTTGAAGCTACAGCGATACAAAACAGCATGGTATCGTCAAAAAAAAAAAAAAAAAAAAACAGAATTGTAGATCAGTGGAACAGAACAGAGGATGCAGAAACAACTTTATGCATACTCAGCTACCTTACCTTTGATAAAGGGGCCAAATTTTTTGCTGGAGGAAAAATTTTTTGTTAACAAATACCTTTGTTAACAACCAGCTGGGAAAACTGGCTATCCACATGCAAAAGATTGAACCTAGACCGATATTTCTCATCATGCACTAAACTAAAATCAAAATGAATAAAATATCTAAATAATGAAACAGAAGTCTCTTTTAATTTGCTGGAAGACAAAATAGATAAAACTCTTGAAAATAAAGACATAGACAAAGACTTTCTGAAAAGAACCCCAGTTGCACAAGAAATAATACCAAGAATGAGCAAATGAGAACACACTGAATTAAAAAGCTTCTGCACTGCAACAGAAACCACCAACAGGTGAAGAGACAACCTACAGAATGGGAAAAAATTTTTGCCAGCTACTCCTCAGACAAAAGACTAACATCTAGAATACATAAAGAACTTAAAAAAACTAGACCCCCCCAAATTCAAGGATCCAATCAAAATATGAGCATTCAAAATTAATAGATACTTCTCAGATGAAGAAGTACAAATAAATACATAAAAAATGTTCAACATTGATGACCATTTGAAAAATGCAAATTAAAACAACACTGAGATTCCATCTCACTCCAGAAAGAATAAATATCTTCAACAAATCAAATAATAACAAATGCTGGAGAGGCTGAGGGAAAATGAACACTTCTTCATTGTTGGTAGGAGTGCAAACTGGTAGAACTACTATGGAAATCAGTATGGAGATTCCTCAAAACACTAAAACAGAAAAACAGAAATTCCATTCAACCTACCTACTCCCCTTCTATGTGTCTCCCCCCAAAATTAAAGACATCATATTACAGAGTTACATGCATACCCATATTTATAGCAGCACAATTCATAATAGGTAAATCTAGGAAGCAGCCTATATGTCCATCAACAGATTAATGGATAAAGAAATTATGGTATTTCCACACAACGGAGTACTACTCTGCCATAAAGAAGAATAAGTTTAAGTCATTTGTATAAAAATAGATATACCTTGAGACCATAATGTTAAATGAAGTAAATCAGACACACAAGCTTATGTATATTACAAAGTAAAATAGACAATGGGCACTAGTGAGCTGCATCTTTGGCATATGGGAAGGGAACCAAGAGATGGAGGAAAGGGCTGAAGAGAGGAAAATGAAATTTCAAAAAAATGGTGGGGGATTGTGAAGTGCTGTGTACATGTACCAAGTCTCCACTAGGAATGTGATCATCATGTATAATCAAACGCATAGAAACAGTTTTTATGTCCAAGAGATCCAGGTAGGGGGAAAGGGTTGGTAAGTAGTTAAAACAAGAATTTTAAAACATTATGCACATGTACCAACTCCCCACGATGAATGTGATCGTTAATGTACTATCAACACATACCAATAAAAAAAGGAGATGCTCTATCCTGTTTATGTCAATGATGAAAATTGAGAGAAAAAGAAAAAATGATTTAGGTAAGGTGTAATTGACTAAGTTAAATTTATGTGAGGTTTATGGCCTCTCCATGACCTGTAATAAAAAGGTAAAATCTATGAGAGAACTAAAAAGAGAGATCTAGGCTGTATAGGTGAAAAGTTAGGGTTAGGGAGTAGCAGGTATAGCACATTTCTTTTTAATATGAAGGAAGGAAAGGAAAATGTAGAGGGGTGCCGATATAGATTTGGTAGCAGATTTGGTGGTAGATTTGGTGATGGGAAGGTATGAAATTTTCTGATAACTTCTACTTTCTCAGTAATAAAAGCAAGAGAGCTGAGGATGAGTGTGGGGAAGGAGGTCTGGAGGCTTGAGAAGAAAGTATGAAATGATTGCTGCTGAATGGCAAATCTGTAGGTGCTTATTTTCTAAGCCTTTCTTCACTGCTTTATGTTGTAAACTTTTAAGGGAAGAAGCTACACTTATTTTATTTTTTCCATATGTAGAAAAAAGGCATTCACAAAGATTCAATACCAAAGACATAAAGAAGCTATGGAGAAGTAGTCTGACTGGAGCTAGCAAGCTGAGGAATTGTGTTTACATCTTGGAAACCATTAGCACTTGCAGCATGGCCACCAACTGACTGAAGAGCACACTGCAGAATTCAAAGAAGCTTTTTTACTATTTGACAAGGATAGTGATGGAACTATAACAACCAAGGAAGTGATTACTGTAACGAGGTCTCTTGGGCAAAATTCTACAGAAGCAGAGTTACAGGACGTGATTAATAAAGTAGATGCTGAAGGTAATGGTACAATTGACTTCCCTGAATTTCTGACAACAGCGGCAAGAAAAATGAAAGGCACCAACAGTGAAGAAGAAATTAGAGAAGCATTCCATGTGTTTGACAAGGATGGCAAAGGTTATATTGGTGCAGCAGACCTTCACCATATGACGACAAACCTTGAAGAGAACTTAATAGATGAAGCAGTTTGATGAAATGCACAGGGAAGCAGATATCGATGGTGATGGTCAAGGAAACTATGAAGAGTTTGTACAAATTTGACAGCATACTAAAGATATTGTTCAGAATGTGTTAAATTTCTCATACAAAATTGTTTAATTGCCTTTTCTTTGTAACTTATCTGTAAGAGGTTTCCCCCTGCTGTCAAATAAATATGCATGTATAGCGATTAGGGCTTCATTCCTCCATGTTTCTTTCCTCATCTTACTGTCATTGTTCTGAAACCTTATTTTGCAAAATTGATAATAACATGTTACATGTGGCTTACTCTGGATATAAACCCTTTTGCACATCTAAACTTAAATGGAATTGGTCAAATGAGGGAACATTTGGGTTATTCTTTTTTTAAAGTAGTTTTCTTTAGGACCTATCAGCATGTTGTTGTTGAGATGTGGAGCTGTAACTCTGCCTGGACCACAGACAGTCAACAATATGTACTTAAAAGTTGCACTATTGCAAAATAGGTATATTATCCAGGTACTCCTAAGCGGTTTTTTGTACTGCTGGTCTTGTACCAGAAATATTTTCTTTTACTGTTACTTGCTTTTTAAACTTTGTTCAGTCACTTAAAGAAAATCTGCTGATGGCACGATTTGCCTCAAATTCATTCACTAGCTGAGCATGGTGGCAGAGGCCTGTAATCCCAGCATTCTGGGATGCTGAAGCAGGTTCAAGCCCACTTAAGAAGGATTGTTGTGAATTCTGACATCTACAAATTTTTTAAAGGTTTCCAAGTGGACAGTTCTCTTTGTGAGCATAATTCCGTTGTCCAGTCTTCTGAGCTGGATGCATGTGTTTCAACAAGGCAATACACACTGAGGCCATATTTACCTATTACAGCATCTAACAAATTATGCTGTAATTACTGATTGGCCTGTCTATATACCCCTCTAAACTAAACCAAACTAAACTTTAAGCGCATGTGAATAGGAAATAGGTTCATCTAGGTCATCTTTTATCCCCAACACGACACACAGCAAGAGGCCAATAAATATGTGAATCAGTGAAAGTCCCAGCACCCTGGAGAGTGGTTCTGAAGAACACTGTGGCAATGCCACTTACCTGTGAGATCCAAAGTTCTATCCACAAAGACCAGAGATGCCCTGCCTGTAGCAGTCTTCCTCCTGTTCTTGGCAGGGGCATAACTGGCCAGATCTGCAGCGATGACCCGACTGAGGGCACCCACAGCAAAACACTCCTCCCGAACCCCCAAATGCTCACACAAAGAACTGAGGCCTGACACCAGGCACCTGATCTGCAGCATCAGCTCTGGGGTCAGGGCAGTGGAATCCACCTCACCCAAGCTTCCCAGCTTCCTCTTGTCCGGTCGGGCACGGTTAAGGAGATGTACATCCTGAGGTAACAGTGGAAAAAGGGAAGCAAACGCTGGAGTCAAGGCAAGGTAGGGAGCGGCGGGAGCGAGTAACAACGGTACGTGCAGCACTTCTGCCGTGTAGTTCATGTTGCCCATCCACTCGCACAGCTTCTCCTCCAGCTGCTCGAACACCGGCTGTTGTCCCTCCAGCTCGGCCGCTGCAGCCGCTGGCACGTGGTTAGCCGTGAGATGAACAGCGTGGCTCAAGGCAGTGACCACCACACAATACTGGAAGTGACTGCGGCAGATAATGTCTCGTAGCGTCTCCACAGTTCGGCCTTTGAGCAGGCAGCTCAACACAAACACCGCCTTGGGCTGCTCGGCTTTGCCAGCAACTGCGTTGGGCTCGAACTCCCGTAGGTGGCACGCAGGCCCGCCCACGGCCTCCATGAGACGTGTGGACCCGCAGCCCCAGTGCAGGCTCTCCGCGCAGGCGGCATCTAGGTAGACCAGGGCCCGTTTCACTTTGGCCAGCACCTGCTCCCAGCCTCGCTGAGTAAAGGACAGCACGCCCGGGGCGCTCATGGTTCGGGATTCGCACACACCGGGAACTCACGCGCGGGAACTCCTATGTGAACTCACAGCTTCCGGAAACTAGTTTCCCTCAGACTGTGACAGTCAACACAGTACACGTGGTCGCGTCTCTGACCTTACGTACGAAGACTGCGCGCGGTGATGACGCAGACGGAGCGCTGATTGGTTAGTGAGGACGGGGAAGTGGGCGGGTCTCTAAGCCTCTGGGTTTCCTTAGAAGATCGCGGGGAGGAGCTCAACTACTTTATTTTCAGTAGTTTACTGTCAGTCTTTTGTGTCCCGGTTACGGTTTCCTGCTACCTGAGAAAAACAAAACCTAATCTCAAGAGTGATATCTTCCTTGCACATGAGCGTATCTCTGAAAGTACTGCCCCTTTCCCCGCCTAAACCTTGAACAGCCAGAGAAAATAATAAAAAACAGCGGACTGCTGTGCAATATTTTGTAATTTATAGATTGCAATAACATACATTATTCACACGAACTTCATTTTTAAAATACTGGCCTCATTTTAACTTTATCTTTTCCCCCCGCATCTCGTCTCTGAATCTTGATCTGCTTTAAAACTCATAGAATCCAGTACCTCCTATCCGTCCTTGTTGCCGCCCCAGCACAGCAACATCACTCGTCAAAACAACTGCAATGATCCCCGTCATTTCCCGGCTTTGCATGTCTTTTCTCCCTAATAATTAAGCTGGTTCTGTCATTTTCCTGCTTAAAATCTTCACCAGGACCAGTTGCCTATGGGACATAAACGGACTCCTTAAAAGATAACCAAAATCTTTCATGATTCTTCAATTTCCCTCCCACTATTCCTAGCCTGGAACATTAGGTATCTGCACGCTGAAACCAACAGGTTGAGCCAGAATGTTTCATGGGTTCAGTTTTTCAACCAATAATTATTAAGCACTTCCTAAGCATAATCTCTGTGCCAAGCTCTGGTTAATACTGTAAATTACATTACCTGATCCACCAAGAATTTATACCTGTTAAATTCTTACTAGCCCAAAATAATCTTTCCTATTATGCCTTCCAGGTAGTTTTCCTAACTCACCACCTGCACTAATCTGTCCTCCTCAACCCCTGACACACAGCACTCAGTTGAAAAGTATGGTAAGTATTTGCCATATCATTAAGTAACTTCCGACATACTTGTTTTCAAAATACATCTATTCTACTAGACTGTGCACTAGAAGCTTGGGATCCTCAAAACCTAGAAGATAACAGGTGTTCGATAAATATTTGTTGACTTTTCAATTAACGTCCATATTAATACATTCAACATCTTTGAACGTGTTTGATATTCTAGACACTGTGTTTACACTCAGGATATACAGAGAAGTAAGCTACAACCTAATTTCAAAAGAAATATAATGAAATAAAAAAAGTCAATACATGTAAAATAAATGTAAGGAAATGTTACAGGAGTAACAATTTAAAAAAATATGTAAGAGTTATAAAGGGAGAAAAAGAAAGTCTGACTGAGAAAAGAGGAAGTGGCCAGAAGAAGTTTCACAAAATAAAGTACAGGAGTTTTGAATTGCCTTCAAAGAAAATCAGGTGTTCACCAGGTGCACAGGATGGGGAGGAGTATTCCTAGCAGTCCAGGAAAAGAATGTAGCCTGAATAAAGGCACGAAACTGTACAACATGTTCTGTAGAGCCATGAAACTGTACATGTTCTCTAGAGCCACAAATAGGAGGAGTTGGTTCTCACAATGAATATGATCCAGGCATAACCCCAAATGTAGACTGTTGAGGTGGAATGAATGATGAAGTTAGACTCCAGAAGATCAAAAAATATATATGAGATAAGCAGGAAGTGTGAGTAGTTTATTATAGTGCCTATTAGTAGAGAAAAGGAAGATTGTGGATTGTACCCCTGCATCAGGGGTACAATGTGAATGAGTAGAAATGAAGAGAGAGCAGTAGAGGTGGTTAATATAGATGGCATGAGCTGGAGGAAAAAAGGATTTTCACAGGAAAGTGGAGCTATAGTCATCCAGCACCGGCCCACGAGAGCCATGGAAATGGCAATACTATCTCCAGGCTCCATGGTGACAAGCTGAAATTTAATGGCGGTCTGCAGTAGAGAAAGGTGAGAAGTTCTGTCCTTGGGGAAAGATTAGATTTCAGTTTAAGAAAACAAGTAGATACATCTTTCTGCCTTTTTTTCCTTTTCTTTCTTTTTCTTTTCCTGGAATTGAAATCAGGGTCTTTCATACATTAAGCCTGTCCTCTATCGATTAATTACCACAGTCCCTTTCTGCTAAAATGTTGAGACTCTTGGGCATGCACATAAAATCAAACAAAGGTAGTCAGTCCTCCAAGAACTAGACAGGAGTACAGAGATCATTTTAATTCAGGCTGTTTTAAGAAAAATACCACATACAGGGTGGTTAAAAAACCACAAATTTTATTTCTCAGAGTTCTGATGGCTCCCCTGTTAGACAGCTTTCTTTTGCTGTGACAAAATGCCTGACAAAATCAACTTAAGGAAGGAAAGATTTATTTTGGCTAATAATTTTAGAGGTTTCAGTCCATGGTTATCTGGCTCCAGTGCTTTAGATCTGTGGCAGGCAGAGTCATCAGGATAGAAAGTTGTGGTGAGGGAAATCTGCTCACCTCATGGCAGCCAGAAAGCAGAGAAGAAAGCACCAGAGAGGAAGTAGTCAAGGATCAGGCATAGTCTCCAACATCACCCTCATACGATCCACTCCTTCAACCAGGCCCCACCTCCTTTTTCAGTCACCTCCCAATAATGCCTTGAAAGTATGATCCCATCAATGGGTTGATTGACTAATGAACTTGGAGACTTTGTGACTCAATCATTCAAAAGTCCATCAGCTGGCAACCAAGGCATCAATACAATGAGCCTTCTGGGAGACATTTTAGATAACAACCATAACAATTGGGAAGTTCAAAATCAAGGTGCTAGGATGGAATAGCTCTGATGAGGGATGTCTCCCAGGTTTACAGATGGCAGCTATATTTGGGTCTTGTCCTCCCTTTGCAGAAAGCAGAAAAAAGGGAAGCATGCTCTCCTGTCTCTTCTTATAAGGACACTAATCCTCTCCCATTATAGAGGACCACATTACTTCCTTAGCTTCAAACACCATCATACAGGGGATCAAAGTTTCAACACAGGAATTTTTCAGGAAGGGAGGGGCACACAAACAGTCTATAGCAGACATGTGAGGGAATGACCCTAAAAGAGTTGGCCAAAAGTGGCTAGCAACGAGGTGATATGGAAGACTTCTAAAAGTTGTGCACAGCAACTGTAGAACCATACACAATTTGAAGGGTTACCAGAGCATAAAGGAGCTTGTATGCCACATGATAGGGAGCTTGAATTTCATTTTACATGTTAGAGTAAAGCATCATTAAAGGGTTTTGTATGATTTGAACTGCAGTGTGGCAGTGGAGACAAAAGGGTGTAGACAGATTTGGGATGTATATGTTAAAGAAAGAATTAATAGACTTTGCTAATGGATTTGTACAGGTGTCAGAGGAACAGATGAAAGAGAAAGAAGACTCAAGGATGACTATTTGTTGGGTTGAAACAATTAGTAGGACGGTGGTTATTGATACTAAAATACGGAGGGCTAGGGAACACAGGAATATGACAGTACAGATTTGGGAGTGGAATTCACAAGTTTTGTTTTGGACATAAGTTTGAAACACCTACAAAATATCCGAGAGAGTTGTCTGGTGAAACAACAGGCTGATGCAGTGTCCTAAGCTCAAGGAGAAGTTAAGACTGCAGTTAGAAAGTTGGGAGTCATTGCCTCCCAATTATTTAGATAGTATTAAAAGTAATGGAAATGGATGAAATGTCTTTGGACACAAGGTAGATGGAAATGAAAACAGAATCCAAGGAAGAAGCCCTTTCTTGTTCTTGGATTTTATGCTAGAGTAAAATGAATTTCTGCTAAGATGATCTGCTTAAAATGATCATATCTACCTTATTAAAATGGGATTTATATTTCTGTATTGAAAATAATCAGCAATTATTTCCCATTCCTCATAAAACAGCATTTTTTCTTTTACCTTATTTTGAGGTACTCTGCAATCATGATCAGTGTTTGGCATAAGGATATACTGAGCACTTTCCAAGTTCTCATCCTTAAAAGGGCATGAAAAGTTTACATAATAGCCCAGATGTACATTAGAGATAATACAGTTTTCCAGAAACAACTAGTAATATAAAATTTAATGTTAAAATGCAGAGGGAGATGGCTCTTGAGTACTCCGTGAGGCACGTGGAGGAAGGAAAGCTCTATATGTGTGAAATTGTTCTGATTGTTCAGAGGAGGAAGGGCCTAACCCAGAACACAACACTTTCTAGCCTCTCACTGGTCAAATGCTCGAACATTTCAAATCTCACTTTGTTATCCTTCCAAAAAGTTGCTATAAACTATTAACTTAATATATCAATTTACTGATGCAGAAACTAAAGAATCTTGAGATTTAGGTAATATATCTGAAGTTGACAGCAGATAGCACAATTGGGCCTAACACTATATCCATGTGAAAGACATTTATGAGAACTTACTTGCTATATACTAGAAACTGAAAAAGACACTTTCTTATATGATCAACTCATTATTATTTTAATGACCATTTAATCATTTTAACTAAGCATTCCTTTCTGTACTACATAGAGACAGATAAATTAAAACAGATGATGATTATTATTTTGCCAAAAGACGAATAGACCTAAAAAGTGAATAAAACTGGAAAACATATAATCAAAATGAATGTAGTATTGTAGTTTGATACGGTCATAAAGTATGAAGTAGGAGCTGTATATAATATCTTCAAACTACTTATCTTCGAAACTTTCTCTCATAAGTAGGGAGATAAAGACAGCATTAACTGAAAAATCACATTCAGGCAAGGAACTAGGTTTGGGAACAGGAAGAAAGAGGACTTTAACAGTGGTTATTAGTGATTTATGAGCTTCTTTGCTTGTAGAGAGCTTTATTTTCAAAGCTTAACTCAAATGCTACCTCCATCATAAAGATGACTCTGATGAATCAATTATTTTTCACCGATTCTTCAGTTCTGTTCAGTTCTAAGCACTACATTGAAAGGCAAGCTCCTTGATGTCAACCAGAAGGAGAAAGAAGCCCCTAGGCAAAAGGCAAATGGCTCTCCCACAAAACTATCAATGTTCATTACAGATTCTTGGAAATAATAAACAGAGAGATAAATAGATGAGACCATGAGGGATTGATTGATGATAATCCCAATCAGTAAATAAAACTTGCACTGTGTTTCTTTTAGCAAAGGCTAAGAAGATCTCCTCGGTATTATGTACCACAAAGGAATGGAAAGGACATATAAATAAGATGTTCTATTTGATGGTAGATTTGATCTAGTGAAGGATCTAAGGAAAACAGATATATATATTCAAATAATTACTGTACAGTGTGATAAATACATGCCATAAATCCAAAAGTTCTAGAAGGAGCTCTGTCTGCCACACCCCCCCATAACATCAACCATACCTATATTCTGTCCTGCTCTCCACCCCAGCAACATTTGGGTCCCTTGAACATGCCAAGCATGCTTCTCCCTCAGGGCCTTTGCACCTCTGAATCCCTTTGCCCAGTAGTCTGTTAATCCAGGAATCCACCAGGCTGGTGGATCACACTGTACTGCCAGTACAGTATCACACTGTACTTCCTTTCTCCATTCAGGACTGTACGCTTATATTATTTTATCGGAATGGCTTTCTCTGATCATTTGCTATAAATTGCACCTCTACCTTCTTTGTCACTTTGTTTTGGGCCATTTTAGAGCTGATCCTTCTTCATAATCCTTATCAATATGATCTATTCCCTATTTATATGTTTGTTGTTTGACTCCTACATTAGAACGAAAGATTCACAAATGGACTTTTTAAAGAAACTCATTGTAGAATACATGTAGCTTTAAACAGTTCTTGACACTTGGTAGAATTTCCATAAATGTTCATTCACTGAATTAATGAATAAATGGGAAAAGATGAAAGAATAAATGGGATTCAGAAAGAATTTTATAAAGATGCCTATACTTCAACAGGATTTTGAAGATGCAAGGGAATGGTAGGAAAAGGTGTGTTCAAAAGTAAAGTGAGGGCTGGGGATTTAGCTCAGTGGTTAAAGTGCTTGCCTTGCAAGCACAAGGACCCGAGTTCAATCCCCAGCGCCAAAAAAAAACAAAAACAAAAAACAAAACAAAACAAAAAAAAAGTAAAGTGAATTAAAATAAAAAGTAAAGTGAATTGATATCATATGGCTTAAATCACTTGAGATAGTGTGGTTTGGCAGGGTGTAAACATTTTGTGCTTTGATTATAGCACATCTACATTCTCCTTGCAGGAGAGTTGTTACTACCCTTCTATTTTTCTCAATACAGTAAATTGAGAACTCTTTAGAGACAGCAACTATGCTTTACTTATGTATTTTCCAAATTCTTAAAACCCAGCAGATGTTCAATAGATGTTAAATAGATGAAAGAACAGTATTTATTCATTAAAGAGCACAAAAATTCATTGATTTATGCAACTAAAATATATTCCCCTTTTCTGTTTAAAACTGAGTCCCATTTGAAAACTTTAGAACTGAAAGGGATGTTAGAAGTACCTAATTCAACTCTCCTGTTTTGTAGTTGGAAGCATAGAAATAAAGGGTTGATCGCCCCAAATCACACCACTAGCTAGTTATAATGAAGAGCTGAAAGTCCAGTGTGGATCCATCCTACGTCATCTTTGATCATCCTTGGAAAACATGGTCTGAAAATGTGACGTTATCTATTAAAATAAAAACTATCCGTATGTTATGCTATACCTCGGAGAAACACTTGAACAAATCTGCAAGAGTCCCAAAGGTTTTAAACGTAGGGTTTTTTGGTTTTTGTTTAGGCAAAAGTGAAAAGCTGAAAGCAATCTATATGTATGTCAATAGGGAAACAGCCACATTCACCCTGGAATAGACATGCTATGGAATTTTGGAAGCACTAAAAAATAAGAGTTTGATATATTAAATTTGTAAGGATTTCCGCTGGTGAATTAATTTAAAAGAAATAGCAAGCCTCAAGATTATACAAAGAGAACTGTGCCCGACGAGACTCCTCAACCTCAGGTTCTCCCACCAAAATATGACACGTGCAGTAAACAAAGAAAATTTCGGAACGATGCCCTCCAAGCAGATAACGGCTGCCTCTGGTGAAGAGGTAGCGAATGAGGCAGTCTTAAACTGGAGCGTATTTGTTTTCAATACAAGGACACTGTGTTACTCATATTTTACTTTTGTTTTGTTGGCTTTTAAAATTAATTTTTAGAGAAACAGCACAGATTATCATTTGTTCTGTATTTAATGAGAAACGGGTAATGATTCTGTATCAAGTACACATTTGAGGAGTGAAACAAGGCCTCCAGAAAGATTTGAAACTACTGTTAAGTAAATAAAAGGTCCAAAGGAAGAAGCAGCATCAAAGACAGAGTGGAACAATGGCGTAGCAAAGGCGATAAGGGTTATTAGAGAGAAGACTGGGGGAGGGGAGCAGCCACAGGACGCCAGGGAGAAAACCAAGCTAAAAGGCCAGCGGGCTCCACAGGGGCGGGACCGACCGCGCTGCGCATGCGCACCCAGACCCAGGTGGTCGCCGTCACGGAAGTGAAGCCACCTAGAGACGCCGTGCCGTGCTGCTGCGCGTGCGCAGGCGATCCCGTGCCGGAGTCTTCATCTTTGCCGCCTCCACTGCTGCCTTCCTTGGATTTGAGTCGCGCGCTTTCTTCTTTCGTTCGCCGGCGGGTTCGCGCCCCTCTCGCGCCCCGGGCCAGCGAGCCTGGCGGAGAGGTTGGAAAGGCTGTTGATCTCCGCCTTTAAATTGTGCGCGAGGCGGCCATGTCGGCCGGCGAGGTCGAGCGCCTAGTGTCGGAGCTGAGCGGCGGGACCGGAGGGGATGAGGAGGAAGAGTGGCTGTATGGCGGTACGGAACTTCCTGTCCCTGTTTCTCCCAGGTTCTCTCAGGCCTCCCTCCTGGCCCGTGGGCGGCCGGTGTCCCGGATCCTCTGAGTCCGCGACGCGGGCCTCCCGTCGGATCCTGCGGGGCCTGACCTAGGCCCGGCGCGGCGTGCACGTCCCCGCCGCGGCCCTCGCCCGCGCCCACAGCCGGGGCTCGGGACGCGGGCGCCAGGCTGGGTCCTCCAGCCAGGCCTCGCGGCCGCCGCGCCTCACTCAAACTCTTATGTCTTCCTTTTCTGTCCGTGCTGAGGTGTGTTCAGTGTGCCTCTTATTCTCCCGTGGCCGTAGGGTACTCTCTCTGTCCCTTTCTTTCAGAAACAGTCATTCTGTAAAAATAACTAAATAAAGTGAATGCTGTAAAACTAATGTCTTGTTTCTTGATGGTCAGTTGTATGGGATGCACCTGCAAGGGTACCTCCTTGTCTGAAAGTCGTGCTTTGAATATAGTTAATTAAAAGACCAAGAAAGAGGTGGAATACATTATGGCCCATAAAGAAAACCCTGAATGTCTCCTGTGTTGAGGTGAAGTTTTTCTTTTTTAAGAGTATGCTCTTTAACTCACATCATAGAAGTACCTCATGCCCTCTTAGGCTTATAGCTTTCAGTGTCATCTCCTGTATTCATTTTTCTCTAATGCGCCCTGTAGTTTCCTCTTGAAAGGGACTTGACATCTGGACTTTAACTTTGATTAAATCATAATCTCCTTTGTTGCACCAGTTTTGAAAGTATTTGTTTCCTGCCTAAAACGTAAATTCTTGATTGATTTAGAATAGTAAAGTGCACGCTGGGCATCATGCGACTCCTCAGTTATGCAAATTTGATAAGGTTGTAAAAAAAATTCATTGTCTTAAGCGCATTAGTAATACTCTTTGAAATGTGAATGTGTGAGATTTCTTTTACAAAGATCTGGAAATCTTCAGTACCTCATAGGCTTATTTTTGTAGCAGTAAATTCTGATTAAAAGACGTGTCTTGTTAAGTAATACAAGGTGATCTAACTTTGGATATGCTTATAGGCCCATGGGACGTGCATGTGCACAGTGATTTGGCAAAGGATCTAGGTTAGTGCTTGTGATGATCACTTCAGATTTTCATAATACTACTTTCTTTAAAAGCTTGGTTTATTTATTTATCTTATTTTATTTGGTAGATGAAAATGAAGTTGAAAGGCCAGAAGAAGAAAATGCCAGGTTAGTGAAATTTCTGTTGGTGACTTACACGAATTGTGTGATGCAGTGGTTCTGTCAATAAATTGTTAAAAGTATTTCATAATCATTGGCTTGGTTATAACATTTTGAGTAAAGGTTGAAGAACATTGTATCCTTTAGGTTTATTCCTACTTCCGGACCTAGTTTTATACCAGTTCTGTCTTGCTAGAAGCTTAAAGACAGCTTTTGAGGTTAGAGTTTGACTACTTTTCACTATTGAGTAACTTTTTACTCATTGAGTGACCTCAGTAGTATACAACATAATCATTAAACGACTGAGAAAAATGTATTAAAAATTAAGGAACCCTGAAAATAACTGCTTTTACAATTTATTAATATTTTTAATGGTATAATTATTTGGTTATCATTTTAATATTTTATATTCAAAGTAGAATTAATTTTTGTAAGATTTATTTACTTTATTTAATAGAAAGATGTAAGTTTTGTTTACAGAATATATACACAGAGCCAGAAGTGTGCTGTAAATTTCAAAATAACTCATACATAGTACCGTATGGCTGTGCTGACTTTACTCTGACCAGATGCCTTAGTGTGCTAAATAATTAATGGAGGAATAAAAAGCATTTAAGCAATATTTGTATTTAAAAAGTGGAGGCGATACCACTGCATGCCTAGTAGGATGGCTGTAATCAAAAAGACAAAAAGTGTTGGTAAGGATATGGAGAAATTGGAACCCTTCGTGCAGTACTGGTAGGATTGTAAAATGGTGCAGCTGCTTTGGACAGCTGTCTGGCAGGGCAGTTTCTTCAAATGATGAAACAATTACCATATGACTGAGCAATTTTGCTTGCAGGTGTATACCTTAGAAAAATGAAAATAGAAATTCATGTGTATGTACATGGATGTTTGTAGCAGTATTATTCATAATAGTTTAAAAAACAATTCAAGTACCTATTAACTGATGAATGGATAGATTAAATGTGATATAGCCATATAATAGAATATGTTATGAAAAGACACAAAGTACTGATGCAACATGGATAAACCTTGAAAACATTATAGTAAGCAAACAATGCCAGTCACAAAGGACAACATATTGTGTGGAATGTCCAGAATAAGCAAATCTACAGAGACAAGAAGGTTAGTGCTTGTGGAGCAGGAGAAAAATGGGAGTGACTGCTGATATATACAAGATTCGTTTAGTGATCATTGTGCATGGTTTGGAATTAGATAGTTATGATGATTGCATTGTGTGAACATGTTAAAACTTACTCTGTTTTACCCTTTAAATGGATGGATGGAAATTGTATCTCAGTAATGCTGTTCTAACAACAACAAAAATGGCAAGAGAGATGGAGAAGAGAAAGTTGAAATAGCTTAGGAAGAAGAGCTAAAATTATAGAATTCTGCCTCACTCATGCACCCCCTATATTTTTCTTCATTCATTGCTGTATTATCTGAAAGTCAGTTTTGAGATTTATGTATCTGACTCAGTACCTAATCCTCGTATTAACCATAAATTTGTGGTTAGTGTAGTTCATAGTTATGAAAGTGATTAAATATCTCTTCATACCCATTTCTAAAGTTGCTCAGGAAACTAGTTAAATATGAGGTATAGAGTTAAAATCAAATGCGTGTTTATGATACTATCTTTATTCCATTGATTTTTATTAGTTAGCCACAGTTCTTTTTTTTTTTTTTTTTGAGTCAGGGTCTCACCGTGTAGTTCAGGCTGGCCTCGAACTCGCAGCGATCCTCCTGCCTCAGCCTTCCGAGTGATGGGATTATAGTATGTGCCACCATGCCCAGCCTTAGCTGCAGTTCTTGAGGTTTTCTTTCTTAGTGAACTTTTATTTAATTCTCTAATACACAGCTAGATAAAATGTATTGTACAGAAGTCATCTTGTACCTTCCCTGAGTGTCACTGTCAAAACCTCTCTTTATGTTTCTTATTAAAACTTAGAGGGATGTTAGGTTTATTCCATGAGGGAAAAAAATCTTTAAAATTTCATTTTTCTAGAAAAACTTTTAATTTTGCCAAATTTGTAACATTTTAATGGTGATGAAGAATTAAAACTTCTAAGAGAGTAGGTATGGTTGGAAAAGGAATCTTACCAAACCTTAGTATCTGTCTTGGTTTATCATTGCATTGCTCTATGTAAGGTAGATCCCTGTTAATGGAATTTTTCCCAGTTTCTTTGTGACTGGTTCATTGCTGAACACTCTGTTCTTAACCATTGCATTACACTGTCTTCAATTCTGTTGTGTTTTGTCCATTTAAATTTTGGTAAATGGCCGAGGATTTAGCTCAATGGTTAGAGTGCTTGCCTTGTAATCACAAGGCCCTGAGTTCAATCCCCAGCACCAAAAAAAAAATTTTTTTTGGTAAATGTCATATGCTGTTTTGTGACATATAAAAAGCAAGTGAATTCAATCCCTAGCACTCACACAGGCACGCATGTAAGCAAGTAGAATTTGTATCTGGTTATCTAGAAGTTTAAATAGGAGGTAGGTGTACTGGAAGATTGTAGTTGGATATTTGTCTCTTTGAATCAAGCATTAGAACAAGGAAAATATAACAGTTAAAGTTATAGTTTCTATCTTGTAAGGGATGATGTTCTAAAATACTACTGTAGAGATTAAATTGATTTAATTTAATTGATTTAATTTATTAAGTTGAGAAAAAGTGAAGTCTAGAAGAGATTAGCAGACATCTGTTAAAGAGTTCTGACCTATGGCTATAGCTGGATGTTTTTCTTGGAAGTACTTCTAAGTTTTTCTGAGACTTGGGCCAAACCAGTTTGTTGCTGGGTGTGTCAATTTTCCTATTTGTAAAATGAGGTGATGGCTATTCCCTCTGTCAAAATTAAAATTATTGAAAATACAAGAATCCAGTTATAGTTCTAGAAGTGTTTTGGTTAACTTCAAGCTTGAATCTTATTTTATTGTTACACTGTACATAATTTTTTGTTGTGAAAGGATAAATTCACTGGAGTTATTGTTTTAAAATTCATCAAAAAAATAAAATTCATCAAAATGAGGCCTCTAGCTCCTCAGTAGTATCAAATTCAAGGACAGTATTACGTGAAGATACATTTTTTTTAAGATCTTAAAATTTTATTTTTTGCATAACAAAAGATGCATACCCAGTAAGATTGATGAAATAGGAAATCAGGAAGAAACGTGTGTGTTAACTGAATACTAAAAAGAGTTAATACTATCCTATGGCAAATCCGAGTTTCATGAACACCAAGGAAAAGGGGAAACTGTTGCATAGTGCTTGGCACTTAGAGTAAAATCTGGCACACAGTAGATGTTTGGTAAGGAGTTAGTATTATAATTAAGTGTGCTGCATACTTTTAGATGTAAAGACTTGAATTAAATCCCACTATCAAATTGCAAGTCATTCACAAATTGTAGCAACATTTCCATTCTACTTCTAATGTGCTTTTTATTTTTTTTTCAGTCCTGGGGATTAAACTCAGTGCCTCACACATGCTAGTGAAATGCTCTACACCCTAGTTATTACTTCTGATGTTGAGTACTTACTTTATGCAAGATATTAGCAATAACAGGGGAAAAGGCACATTTTTCCATCCTTGTTCTTACCATCTAGTGGAGACAATAGCTTTAGAAAATATTAACAAGCATAGTTTAAAAATAGGAGTATGATCTTTGTGTATTTTCAAAACCAGTGTCTGACACAGTACTTTTTGTTGTTTGTAGTGCTAATCCTCCATCTGGAATCGAGGATGAAACTGCTGAAAATGGCGTACCAAAACCGGTAACTTAAACATAAAGCTTTGAAATCTTTTCCTTTTAAAAGCTTTCCTGTTTAAAACCTTTACCAGTAACTTTGTAGATAACTGCAAAATAAAGCCAACATTTATCATAACCTCCAGTATTCTGTGTGATGTGCCCTCTTACATCTCCTACTTGATTTGTTTACATCGAAAGCAATGTTAGAACTCAATGAGGAGGAAACAAATAGAAGAGACTACAGACGAAATATAACATGTGTGAAGACTTGATGTGTTTTCAAAGAACTAAATGGGCATAGATTTACTGAATAGATCATAGTGAGCTTGGTTTTCAAGCAAACATTGAATCCTACAACCTAAGTTTGAATGGTAATGGTTTTTTAGCAGTTATTTTTTTATGTGTGAATAGTCCCTAATTCTGTAATCATTAAATGGATATTTTGGAAGGCCTATGAATATTTGTACATTTTAATCTTATAGAAAGAAGGAAGTTTATCTTCTAAACTTTCATTTGTATATAAAATTTATTGCTTAGGTAATATTTTTATTTACTATACATAACTAAGTATATACAGTACTAGCCTTTTAGAGGTACAACAAAACTTTCATAAATGGGCCCCTATTTAAAGATACAATTTATTCCCTCAGAGATTTGCATTTAGGGACTCTTTTAGATGTAAATGAATACTAAGAGTAATCAAACTGCTCCTTTACTGTTTGGTACTTTTTAACCTTGATGCTGTGAACCTTACAGTTGTTTTCCTCTGACTTATGTACTTTGCCAAGAATTTCTCAAATACTTATTTTTTTATGATTTTATCTGGCGAATATCTTACTACATTGTTTAAGATCTTTTTTTGCAAGAGGGGCAGTTGTAAATAGTTTTAAAAAAAGACCATAAAAAGATGATATAAAGGAAGTTTTATTCCTTTAGTCATTAATCTTACTCCTTTTCATCATGCAGAACATTAAAGTTGCAAATGAATTGAAATACAGTGGGTAGCAGCATTATGAACTTGCAATTTTTTCTGTAAAACTATCTCAAAACATAAACAGAGGATGGGTTTTTTTAAGTTGTTAAGTGTTGAAGTGGATTATTGAATGTGTTTTATAATTGTTTATGTTGGTGTAGAAAGTGACCGAGACTGAAGATGACAGTGACAGTGACAGTGATGATGATGAGGATGATGTCCATGTCACTATAGGAGACATTAAGACAGGAGCACCACAGTATGGGTGAGTTATTTTTAATTAACACATCTGTGAAAGCTACATAGTAAACATTGTTCTTACATCAGATTGTCCATTGTATTTAAATTTCCTATTTCAATGTGATACAAAAGAACTCTTGCTAAAATTTCACAATGAAGAAATTTCTTTTCTAAACATAAAGTTAGATAATTAGGGAGGAACATGGAAGCAGCAGTTTTTGATTCATACATCTAAAATATCTTTTAAAGAATTGAGTGTTTCAAATTCTGTTGTTAGAATTGGAAAACCTTAAATTATAATTTCATGTATGTTTATCATTCTTTCACATTATTACTATCCAAACCTTAGTTTAGGTTCTTAGTTTTTTTGATCAATGGAACAGTATCAAATGTGTTACTTTTGCCTTTATAGTTTCAAGTTGTTAATTATTCATTAGGTCTTTTCAGCCAATGTGTTAGTCTTAAATTCTACTAACTGTACCAAGTAAATGGATTATCATTGTCTCATTGAATGCATAAAGAATCATAAAGATTAGAAGGGGCTGTATTAAATTATGTATGCATATGTATGCACTGTGATTTCCTTGTGGTAGTAGAATTGAGTCAGTGTTTTTTGTTTTTTCAAATTGGCTTTGTGGCCAGGTGTGATGGTATGTAATCCCAGCATTATGGAGGCTGAGGCAGGAGAATTGCTGCAAGTTTGAGGCTACCCTTAACTACATAGTGAATTCAATTTCGAGGCTACCTTTAACTACATAGTGAATTCAAAGCCAGTTTGGACTAATAAAAAAACCAAAAAAAAAAAATCAAATTGGCTTATGATGTGGTTACTAAAGTTTGTGCCTTAGATACATAAAATCATGAAGTAGTTTCATTAATTTCATTAAACAGCCTTATCTAGGATCTATCAGTATACTGTATATATAAATACTTTTGAATATTTTATTTCTTCAGTAAAGCTGTTTTTTCAAAAGTCCTTTTTCAGAAACATTTAAGATATTTAGTTATTGTTATAGCCATATAATAATGACTATGTTGTTTTTTAAAGCAACTTTTTAGGGGGCAAAGTAAAGAGATTCAGTTACTCATTAAGGGTGGAAAGTCTTAATGTGCTTTTCGTCTTCACTTGGGAAGGTAAATAATTAATGTTGGGTTTTATAATATAATACAAGTCTTTCTCCTATTAGGCCTTTACTATCTGCATTATAATAATCATTGCATATCAGTAGATTTTGTTATGTCAGGTTATTTGTGTTTGCGTATCGGACTATTTAAAGCAAAGAGTAATTTTTCTTATATATCCTTTGAAAACTGAAAGAAATCCAGTGAGAAAATAAAATTTGTTAAAATATTTACTTTGGGCACAGTATTTTTATTATTTTTTCCCCCTTGTATGTATTTATTTATTTTTTACCAACAGCATGTATTGGTACATTGTAGATAGATACAATGATCACATTCATCATAGTTAATTTGTACCTGTACATGATATATATATCTTGGTTCCCCCATCCCCACCTTCCGCTCCCCCTCCCCTCCTTATTTAAAATAGCTTTATTTATATTTTTCCATTTTTCTCGTTTTCTTTTCTTTTTCCCTTCCTTCCTTTTTCCCCTCTTCCTTCTCTAGTTCTATTCCCATTTGAATATTATCTTTCTTTTCCACAGTATCTATTATACCTTTTTGTCTTTATTTACACTTACGGTTTCTCGTATCAGAGAAACAATTCTATATATAGTCATGTGGGCACAGTATTTTTAGAGAGTTGTTTATTTATTTATTTATGTATGTATGTATTTTTGATGCTGGGGATTGAACTCAGGGCCTTGTGTTTGCAAGGTAAGCACTCTAACCGCTGAGCTAAATCCCCAGCCCGTTTTTTATTTATTTTTGAGACACAGTCTCACTGTGTAGTTCAGGCTGGCCTTGAGCTTACTGTGTAGCCAAGACTAGCCTCGAACTCACGGAGATCTTCCTGCTTTGCCTCCCGATGGTGGGATTTCAGGTGTGTGTCACCATGCTAGGCTAGAGGCTTATTTAAAGAGCAAAATGTGTTGAAAGAATAATAGTTACTGTAAGTTGTTTGACAGTGTGAAATAGCATTTTTTAGGAAATGTGCTTTTGTTACAGTTCATTTTATACGTCAGTAAGGTGTAAAGAAAAGGAGATCAAAGTAAGAATTTATTTTGTATAGGAAAGTTTGTTACCTCTGAGATTCATATAATTACACAGTAAATACTTCTTTTCCAATTTTTTATTGTCATGAAATGCACCTATCTTAAAATTTTTAAGCATATAATTTGTCTGGCGTTGTATAAAATAGAAACGAGAATGTGCCAGTATCAAACCATAAGTGATTGATTCCATTGTTTTTATATCTTTCTATCTTAACCATGATACAAAAGAACTCTTCATTAAAATTTCACCATGAAAATATTTTTCTTAATGATAAGGTTAACTGATTAGGTAAGGTTGCATGGAACCTCCAGTTTTTGATTTCTGAATTTATTAATTGATGATCAGGATACAAAAAAATGATAAAATGGTCCTTATTTCTCAAAAGTAGTGAGGAAAACAGGTAAGTGGGCAGATAACTCTCAGGGCACCATACGTGGTAGAAGTGTATAGAAAATGATTTAAAAATTTCAATCATTGCTAAAAGCCTAAAAATGTTGAAGATCCCAGAGGTAAACATTTGAACTTGCTTGAATAATACTTGAGACATGCAGAGAATTGATGAGTTTAGAGAAAGGTTGCTACTTAAATAAATATGGTGGAAGCGTGACTTGGAGAAACTACTCGGCTGGAGTGTGAGGTAGATGAAGAGCAGTGGTTGAAGTCACTTATGTTTTTTTTTTTTATGCCCTTGTGGGACTTTTAAAGGCTTTTTAGGCAGATTAGGTTATGTGGAAAGATAAATTTAGTAGTAGTAGTTGGGGTGGATTCAATCGGGAAATATGAGCTAATGGATTTATAGTTGACCAGGTGACGTGACAATCTAATCTAGCAGAAGTAGTATAGAGATAGATGGGTGGGTAAGAAGGTGTATTTGGGAGTAATAAATAGAAGTAGCATTATTAGCTGGTTGGTTGTGGGTGAAGAAGGAGTTTCAGGAATCAGTGACTTAAGGGTTTCTTGAGTAGTTAGTTGAATACGTAGGAGGAGCAAGGTAAAATAGATTTAGCTCAATTTAAATGTCAATTGACACATTTGTTTTGAAGTTCTTTTGGGAAACCCAGGTATGTCTGGCACTTAATGGAGCCTGAGACTTTATGGAGGACAGTGGTTTGTTGAACAGTGTATCAGACTTGCTTGAGGGCAATTTTGTTTTTCTTTCTTTCTTTCTTTCTTTCTTTCTTTCTTTCTTTCTTTCTTTCTTTCTTTCTTTTTGATGCAAGGGATCAAACTCAGGGCCTTGTGCTTGCTGGGCAAGTGCTCTAACCACTGAGCTAAATCCCCAGCCCTTAAGGGCAATTTTCCATACAGCAAAGCTCTGCACACAAAGGATATAGAGGCTTGGTGGCATTAAAAAAAAAAAAGTGATGTTTTAAACAGCAGAAGAGAAGTAGCCAAGTAGAGTATAGGAAGCAAATATGCTCATTTAGTGAATATTTACGGCCCAGCCTTTTATAAAGTTTATTGATTTTTTTCTTTTCCTGTACCAGTCCTATAAGAGGACAGTTTCGAGATTGTCCTTGATTTTTGTACACTAAACTTTCAAACTGGAATTAATGTACATCGTACAGAATGTTGGTGTTTCTAAACTGCTTTCGCTATGCTGAATTTGGTTTGTTCAAATGTAAGGGTCATGAGGACAGGAACCATATTTAGCTCCTCATTTTCCCTCCTTCATCTAACCAGTGATGAACCTATGGCACATGTGTAGTTTTTCTTTTAAGATGTTAATGTCTGAGTTGTTTTTTCTAAACTAAAATGTCAGGGTTCAGGTTTAATTGCTGTTGGCACTTTGTGATAAATATTGTAAGTGGGTTTTGGATTGTGGTTTGGGCACTTGGCTCTAAAAGGTTCACCATCATTGGTCTAGACCAATATCGGACATATTCTTTTGCTCAATAAGCATTTATTAAATGAATTAATCACTTTGGAAGTTGGTAATGATAGTACTGCTTGATGATAGTAACAGTTTAATTGGTTATGTTGTACTTTTTTGCGTTTATAGCAGTGGAGCTATCCCTATTTGTGTATTTTATTACATTTCTTCTTTTTTAAAAAGTACATTTTAGGGGCTGGGGATTTAGCTCAGTGATTAGAGTGCTTGCCTTGTAAGCACAAGGGCCTGAGTTCAATCCCCAGCACCACCAAAAAAAAAAAAAAAAAAATATTATAAAAGTACATTTTAAAAATGGTAGTGATAATGTCACTTAAGCCTAAGTCCCTTAAATTCAGTAAGTTGGAGATAGAAAACACAGATGATTACTAGGCAGACCAAAAGCAGGGAATCATCTAAGTCCAGTTGGCTGGACTTGTGAGGGAAAAGAACCAAATTAAATAACATGCGTAAAATATGAGAAATGTAGCGCTTGAGCATGTTACCTGTAACTTCAGGTCTTAGTGATGCATTTGTGCACTCTGCATCATCCCTCCCCGAGTTCCTTCTGTCCTCTTCTCACTAATATACCCAATAATGTGTAAGCTTATTTATTTTAGTTAGTATGTTTGATTTTTCTACCCAGACGGGGATGCTTGAATGAAAATAGAAAACTGTCTATAAACATTCTTGGCCAAAGTTACACAAGTAATATTTGGCAAAGCCTGAATTTGAACATGTGTTTGTCAGACTTCCTAATTTCTTCTCTGTCACACGTATAGTACGTGTTTTTTTTTTTTTGGTGCCAGGGATCGAACTCGGGACCTTGTGCTTGCCAGGCGAGCGCTGTAACCACTGAGCTAAATCCCCAGCCCCACGTATAGTACATGTTAAAAGGTGCAACATAGTAGTTTATTCAAATTATATATTCATGTAACCACAGCCCAGATCAAGATACGAAACTTTACAAGCATCCTAGAAATTTACCCCTTGTTGTTCCCCCAGTGATTGACCATCTACCACCAGCGCATACTGTTCTGCTTTTAACCCACACTCGTTTTTTTATTTCATATAAATGAATTCATTTTTGTGAACAAAGTATTACATAGGTATTTGAAAGAGGTTTTGTCAAAAATATAAAATGTGGGGAGGACTAAAATGAGACTACTGAATATTACAACCAAGGTAGAGAAATTTTTTTTTTTTGTGGTGCCGGGGATCGAACTCAGGCCCTTGTGCTTGCAAGGCAAGCACTCTAATCACTGAGCTAAATCCCCAGCCAAGGTAGAGAAATTTTACTCTTGTAGTATTGCTATATGTTGAGTAACTAGGAGTTGATGAAATAGAGGTATGTAAACTATTCTTTCTTTCCCAGCTAAATTTCCTGTAAACTTTACTACAGTGTGATATTGAATTAGTGGCAGGGAGATTTTTGAGATGGAAACAAGTCAGACTTTGAAAAACACATTTTTTTAATTGTGCAAGTGACAGACTTTTAAAATTAGTTTAAAACATTTCCTAAAATGTTAGTGACAGTGTGTCCATTTACAGCTATGTAGCCAAGTGTAGCTCCATTACTATAAATGAATCTATCTCTGTGGGTGTGTAACACACTGAATATATTACTGTGTTGAATACTTTGTATTTTTCAGGTAATTTTTATTTATTTGTTTTTAGGAGTTATGGTACAGCACCTGTAAATCTTAACATCAAGACAGGGGGAAGAGTTTATGGAACTACAGGTAAAATTTGTATTTAGTTATATCAATAGAAAAAAAAGGCATGTGCCTTGAATAGGTTATATGTGGATTGTAATAGCTCTTCTAACGAATAGTGTTTAACCATATGTCACAGACATCAACAAATTTGATATAAAGGGCCATAGAGTAAATAGTTTAAGCTACGCTGGTACCTAGTTCATTATTCCTAGTTCTTTATTACTATTATTGTTGTGTTGTTTCTTTTATAACCCTTTAAAAGTTACTCTTTCTTCACTCATATGCATACAAAACAGTGATTTTAAAACATGAAAATCAACGACTTCTCTTTGGTACAGTAATCCCTTATTTATAAATAATAAATCCCTAATTGTTCCATCTAGTTTACCTGATAGTTACACTATGAAGTTTGTCTTAACCTACTTTTGTCTGGGGTAAACAGTAAAAATGCCCTTTTTTGAATCCTTGCCATTTATTGTACCAAGAATAGTAAAACTGTGTTAATGATTTCTGTTGTACGTTCTAGTTTTTTGCTTATGTAGCTCCTTCACCATTTTGTATTTCTATACAATAGGAACAAAAGTCAAAGGTGTAGACCTTGATGCACCTGGAAGCATTAATGGAGTTCCACTCCTGGAGGTAGATTTGGATTCTTTTGAAGATAAACCATGGCGTAAACCTGGTAAGATTATTGTGAATTATATTAACTTCAAAAAATTGTCATTAGAAAAGTAATTTTGACCGCCAATTTAGAATATTGTTTTTTCAATGTCATTTTTATAGCCTTAAGCATTGGTAAGTACTGAGGGCTTGTATGATTAAATCTTACTAGTGGCTTGGCATTCCTTTGAAGTAGACTTCAATATTGTTTGTTATAACGCTATTTCTAAAGTGTGTAATTTTGATCAAAATGTTTTATAGTGTTTTTGCTTTGTGCTGGTTAATTTTGAAAAGTAGTAAAATTAGAAGGTGTGGTAAGACTGATAGCATTATAAAATTGTATTTTTAATGGTTCATCATATTTTTGATGCTACATAGAGTTGAAATAATTGCACATTGAAAGTATGTTTTATCTGTAGGTGCTGATCTTTCTGATTATTTTAATTACGGGTTTAATGAAGATACCTGGAAAGCTTACTGTGAAAAACAAAAGAGAATACGAATGGGACTTGAAGTTATACCAGTTACTTCTACTACAAATAAAATTACGGTAATTAGTAAACATTCCAGAATACCCCTGCCTTTTCTGCTGTCCTGTTTTTATGCCCCAAATAAGTCACTTTTCCCTATAAAGGTGTTAAAATACGTATTACAGATTAAAATTTTCATTCTCCTTACCATGTTTGTTTTTTCCCCTTCCCTTTTTGATTTTCATGTTAATGATTATCTTATTTTCTTAGTTTCAAATCACAGACTAGCTATAGCTAGTTTGTCTTATATGGCCTATCAAGTAAAAATTGTGTGGTATCTTAATGGGGAATATGTTATTTAACTTAGGCCGAAGACTGTACTATGGAAGTTACACCAGGTGCAGAGATGCAAGATGGCAGATTCAATCTTTTTAAGGTGAATTTTAGTAAATTATCCTTGGTTGCTCTCATTTTTGTTCTTGAGTCTGCTCCCATACCACTATTCAAGGGACAAATTTAAAATCAAAATAGCTACCTTTCTTCCCAACCCTTGAGCTTCCTGGTAACTTACAAATTTGCTGATTGTTGTTTTATTTCCACTTTTGCAAGCATGTGTATTTATAGCCTATCATACTAACATATGCCAAGTAAATCTATTCTTTGTTGTATGTTGTGATTGTATTTTGCATATAGTACATGTTTTCTTGTAGGATATGCAAGTCCATGGCAGCAGATTAAGCTCTCATTGTGGGTAATAGTCTAACCTTTATCAGCAAACTTGGAGGCTTATTTTTCCTAATTTTCTTTAAAGAAAAGAAGAGGATGGTGGTCTGTTGGTTATCTATGTGATGTTGAAATCATTGGTGTGATTTCTCCTGTAATAGAATGTTATACATTCTCTGAGAGTCTCTCAGAACTCAAAAAAATGGCATAAAGCCATTGATTTTTTTCAAGTGAATGTTTAGGAAGAGCAGGTTTATGGGAGGGAAATGAAGACTGATACTACCACTTGGGTATTAAGTCTGATTTCTGGCTTCTCCATGCCGTGGTGTGATCACAGACCCAGTCAAAAGAATACTATTTTCATACTTGTTTTCTTGAGACTTGGTTGGGCGTTCTGCTTTTCTCTCCCTTAATATTTGATTCTTACATTGAGTGACACTGGGATGAACACTGGGAGCAGCATTTAGATTGGGTTACTTATTGAAGGAACTTTTGTGATCTGGTTTTGAAACTCTGCCCATTTGGGAACTACAGCCCTCTCCACCGAAATAATGCCTTATGTAGTGTATGTGCTGCATCTGTAGATGTAGCGCCTCTGCTGGACATAGTTCTGTATACAAAATTTAATTTTAATTTACATTCTGTGTGTATTTGGTTCTTATCCCGTTGTAAATTTTGAAGGTACTTGGTGCTGTCTGTCCTATTATAAATGGTTATCAGGTTCTTTGGGTGATACTGTCTCTATAGGCATTGAATAATTTTTTATTCTTGATTATAATGAGTAGATAGACAAGTTGTCTTAGTAATGAACTAGTTCACTTACATCGGTGCTTTTTTATTTTTTATTTATTTATTTATTTATTTATTTATTTATTTATTTATTTATTGCTGGGGATCAAACTCGGGTCCTTGTGCTTGCAAAGCAAGTGCTCTAACCACTGTGCTAAATCCCCAGCCCCCATCGGTACTTTTTTTAAATACAGAAAGAACTGCCATTATAAATGGTCGTCTTTATACTACACTGTATATTTTAGAGTAAACTTTAAAAACAGTAGAAAGAAATTTCTTTGGCTGGTCTTAATTGAAAGTAGCCATCACAAATGTGTTTTATATATGTAGATATATTTCATATATATAAAAAATATATTTTGAAGTATCTTTTGATTATTTTGAGAGGTTATTGAAACATTCTGATTTACTTGATTCTGAATAAGGACTTGATGCCTTTATAATGTGCTTAAATACTAATAATGTCTGTTAGAAATACTGATTTGGGAATAAGGTGTATATCTAATAATGTGTGTGACAAACTTTTTTTAATTATGTTTATCATGGCTTGTAGGAAACGGTGGAAATAGGGCCATGATGAGAAAAACTAGCCAGCAAACGTTTATGTAGGCAGCAGAAAGCCTTTTTTAGCAGTAGAATAACTGGTAGATCTGTTTTTTAGAAAAAGTAGCAGCAGCAGGATAGATTATAGAATGCATAGAGGTGAAAGGGAGTCAGAAGCCAGATAGGGAGCTTTTGTGGTGCTGTATGGAATGAAATGAGCTAAGGCCTTAACTCAGTTGTGATTTCTTTTTATATCTCCTGCAAAGGTAATTTTTTTTTTTTTCATCCTCAGGTGAGAAACAACCCATCAACCTCTTTAATTTTTTTCTGCTTCTTATTATGTAAAATTTCAAACATCTTAAGTAGTGAGAGTAGTACAAAGGAACATCTAGGTTTTTATCATACAGTTTCAGTAATTATCAACATAGTCACATAGTCACATTCTTGAGGTGATAGCCTCTGAAATACTTCCACGTTACTAAGTTTTAGTTTTGTTTTTTGAGGTACTGGAGATGCAGCCCAGGGCCTCACACATGCTAAGCCAGTACTCTACCATTTAGCTATATCCCCAGCCCTTTTTATTATTTTTTTATTTTGAGTCAGGGTCTTGCTAATTATCTAGGCTGGCCTTTGAGCTTGTGATCCGCCTGCCCTAGCCTTCCACGTGGTTTGGATTGCGGGCACGAGTCACTAGGCCCACCTAAGTTTTTTGTTTGTTTTTAAAGTAAAATAAGATGAAATTCTATAGGTCTAAAAACAGACCCTCAATTGGGTAGAAAAACAATTGTGTTATTACATAATTTGGGATAAGAGGCAAGAAAGAAGTGACTATTAGGAATGGGTAGCATGTATAAGACAAATTGACCACAACATTTTCTTAAACCACTTTTTATCTATCCATATGTGCACACTTGTATATGCATATGAGTTTTTTCCTCTCTGAAAGGGTGTAAGTTTGAGTTTGGTTACGTGTGTTCTGAAATCTCACAATTACTACGTTTCTTGGTCTGTTTTTGTCCATTCAACTAAGCACTTAATTGCCATCTTTAAATTGGAAGCACATATCCTTCACTTTGGGGATACTTTTTTCTTGTTTTACTTTTTTTGTCCTTTTCTCTCTCTTTTGGAGATCTTATACATTGAACCTTGTAGACTTGTTGTCTAATTTTCTTATATTTTGTCTTGGGGGATTTCTTCAGCCTTTTAACGTTTCTACTCAGTTTTCATTTTTGCTATTATATTTTTAATATCTAAGTTTGTATTATTTTGCTGTAGTATTCCTATCTTTTTTGCAATAATCAGTGTCTCTCCCCCATCTCTCAAAAGGATGTTAATTATAGTTAGGTTTTCCTTTCCCGTACAGTCTGTTTTCTTCAAGTTGATTTTCTGTATTTGTTATTTTTGGCTTTTGACTTGGACTTTTCTCAAATGTCTGTTGATTGTTGGCCATTTACTCATGTTAGAGCAGGCTACCAAAAAAGTTGAGTGGAAGATCTGTGCATATGAGTAGAACTTACTGACTGTAGGTTTTGCAATAGGACCAAGCTTATTACGCTTTAGTATCCTTAAGTTGTTTTGCTTTTATTTTTTCCTTTTTGTAGAAATAATGATTTTTGTAAAAGATACTCCAGTAGCCTGCCTAGAAAGTATGTACCTGGGTGGTTCAAATGTTCTGGGAGCTGGAGTTGTCAGTTCCTAAAACTTTTAGAGTCTCACCATGATAATCAATATACATTTGCTTTTTCATTGCTACCTTAGGATTCAGCTGTGTTTGGTTTGCTCAGTCACATACTATTTTTTTCATTTGCTTTGAAAGTCCTAAATTTTGTTGCTTTGTCAATTTTTTTAAATTACTGGTTGAAACACAATTGTGATAATTCAGTTATGGCTTTCTGCTTTTCCTTTTTTCATCCTAACTTTATTTGCTAAATTTTTTCCTAGATTATTAAACTTTTTTGATAAATACAATTTTAAAGAGTGGCATAATCTTTTGTTTGTGTGTACCACAACTAAATGAGTTTCTTTTTTAGGTGTTGTTCATAATGTTAACACTTTAATAATTGATGCTATTATGGGCCGCCAAAGAAGTTGAAAAAAATATTACCAAAACTTTTGGTACAGTGGTTACATAATTTGATTAAGTATTTGATTTCTCAAGGTTACAGATTTTAGTTAAGTTTTGTTTGGATTTGTAAGATCCAAACAAATGACATGTTTTTATTTTTAGAAAATTAATTATAGTGTTTACAGTCATTTTTAAAAAATGAAATAATAAATATGAAATAATAGGTCATATCAAATAATAAATTTCATTATGTTCTGGCTAAATGAGTTTTGAGGCTTGTAATCCTGAGTGTAAAATCTAAAGAAAAACAAGTAGTTAATGATAATTCAAATTGACTGGGAAAGTTGCTAGAATGGTAAGGATTTTCAGAATTGTTCAATGAGTGTATTGTGAAGAAAGTAAGAATAGAAAAGTTAGGACATGCAAGCAAGTTTTATATGTTTCAGAATCTGCCATCTTCCTATCTTCTTTATATGTTTCAGAATCTGCCATCTTCCTATCTTCTTTCCTCCTAATGTAGTAGATTTTTTTTTTTTCTTTTTTGGGAGGAGTATCTATTCTTCCATCTTTGCCTTTCATACTTGCTGTCTCCTACTTCTTTTTCCCAACCTTTTCCTTTTCTCCTTCCCAGTTTTTAATTGAGCATTGACTATGCAGGAAGTGAATTAGGCTTGGATGGGGAGGTAAGATGCACATATTAGACATAGACCCTGTGGTCTTATAGTTTATCTGTCTTAATGAGAAAGATAGTTATTAATTAACTAGTCATGCCAAATCTATAAACACCATGTCCTTTGAAGGACTTTGAAGAAGTGACATTTAAGGTGAGTCCCACAGTTCATCAAATAACATGTATTTATTAAGTACTTGTTGCATGCCAGGTGTTTTTTCTAGGCACTTAGGATACAGATTTTGGTTATACATAGTTCATGTCTTCAGTGATCCTCCATTATAGTAGCACCAGGCAGTAATCATAAAAAATGAGGTAATTTCAGATAATCATACAGTGGTAAATCTTTGAGGAAAATTTAAAAAATAACATAATAAAGAATGGGAATAGGCTGATAATTTAAGTGATACAGTAGTCTTCACATATCTTCAGGGAATACATTCCAAATCCCCTAGTGGGTGCCTAAAATCGCAACAGTAATGCACCTTATACCTACTATATGTTTTCTTATACATACTTTTTTTTTTGAGACAAGGTTTCACTGTATAGTTTAGGCTGGTGTTGAACTTACAGTAAGTACTGTGTAGCTAAGGGTGGCTTCAAACTTCCTAGTGATCCTCCTGCCTTAACCTCTAGAGTGCTGTGCTGAGGTACAGTTATGTACCACCATACCCAGCTGTTGCTCTCATATTTCTGTTTTTCACTAAGGTTTGTGTATTTCTGTCTGTAGTCTTAGCATGTGGTAAGTAGGAGATAGTTAATAAATCTTTGGGGACTGAATTTTGTTTACTCCCCTGTCACCAGATTCTCCTAGTGTTCCTTGTGAGCTGTTAAATATCCGTTTCAGTCTGTCTCCATTGCCTTAGTGCTGGTCCTCTTCTCTCTTCAAGATCAGTACCTTTGAAACGGACTTTTAAAAAGCAGTGAAGCTCATTTTCATATAAACTCAATGCTAAGCCCTAATTATATGGAAGCATCAATTAGAGATTGGGCCATGCTTTAATTAATAGATCAAACTATAGTTGCTTAAATGAACAAAAAATTTTATTTTCCCCTCATATAATGATTAGTTGGGAGGGAGATGATTTCTGGAATCAACTCAGTGATTCAACAAAGTATCTGAGATTCTCTTGGCCCTTACCTTATGAGAGAGTGATGTTGAATTTTAATAAAACAGAGGCAATAGAATTTAAATAGGGCCTAAAATAAAGTGTGATATTTAAGTATAAGGCAACTGTGTTTAAACTTAGTAATTTGATGATTTTAAGATGGAAAGGTGAGTATAAATACCATTCTGAGGAGCATGTCTAGACCACACTGAGAGGATGGGATAGGAGCAGAGGTGCTGGACAAGCAAATTTTGGAGAAGTGGAGTAAGCAGACACCTGGTTCAAAAGTTAATATAAAGAGGGACAAGGAAACTAGACAGGTGACAGACTTTATGCTGGTAGGTTGGCTGAATTGACAGCATGGTGATACTGTTAATAGGATGGGAGTTAGGTGAGAAATGATATAAATGTACAGGAGCAGATTATTCACATTAGTGTTGTACCAAGTCACAGTCTAAATAGAAAATAGAATGGCTAGAATGGTCACTGATTGTTTACTTAGATAAGGGAAGTGAACACAGAAGGGGAAGATTCTTCATGGCTTCTCTTGAACTTTGAAACATGGAGTCATAACTAAGTATATTAGACTTATTTCTGTTTGTCTGAAGGAGTTTGTGAAAGTCTCAAAAACTTAGAATTTATTCGGCTTGTAAGTGACAAATTATAAACTATTGTTTTTTTTTTAATTCCTTTGAGTTTTTGAGACAGGGTCTTGCTGTGTAGTTCAGGCTGGTCTTGAACTCACAGTTCTCCTTCCTCAGCCTCCCACATGCTAGGATTACATGTTTATGCCACCATGCCTGGCTGCAGAAGTGTGTCCGTTTTAATAGGTGGAACGTTTTGATGCCATAATTCCTCTTTGGTGCCTTTTACCTAATGCTAATCTAACATAGGTTACTTTGAATAATTATTCAGCCTTGAAACATTCTTTGTGTTAACTTTAGATCAGGTGTTACAAGCCTAATATCTAAAGTGCATTGTGTTATGAGTGTGCTGCAAATTTAAAAAGCTAATAACTCAGGTTCTTTTTTCTTTTTAGGTACAACAGGGGAGGACTGGAAACTCAGAGAAAGAAGCAGCACTTCCTTCTACAAAAGCTGAGTTTACTTCTCCTCCATCTTTGTTCAAGACTGGACTCCCACCCAGCAGGTTAGTAAAACAGTTGTAACTCAATTCTTCTAAGAGCTGGTATTTTTATATTTTTATAAAATCTCCCAGTGTTTTACCAACAAAATACTGGAATGTTCCACATTTCTACAAAATGAATTTTTTGTGAAAACTTTTTAGGGCGCTATTCCATCTAAAAATAAAAAAAGCCTTTTGGGTAGGCAAGAAATGAAGTATGGTATGTAGCTATGTGTATGTAGAAAGAGAGAGTTTATCTTGTTTTCAAGAGAGGTGCTTACAATGATCTTGTTGTTTCCTATGCATATTATTCTTAGAGTTATTAGACTTTCTGAGTCTAGAGCTATTGGCTTAAACTTGTTTTGATGATTTTAGTAAAAGGTGGAAGAAATTTCAGCCTGCAAAATCTTCTAAATTAACACCACTTTCTCTATTTGATTTTAAATGGTAACACTTTATGTCCACAAAGTACTAGACTTAAGAGGAATATATGCTGGAAAATGTTCTTTTTACTTAAATGTGACAAGTAATTACCCTGCTACCCCATTGCAAGGATACTGACAAAGGAAAGGCTAAAATTAGAGAAGTTTGATGATGTCAAGCAGTTTAAAGGTGATTTAAATCTGAGCCTGAAACAAAGCAGTCCAACTGTTATTAGTTCTCAGCTACATCATTTACCTCTTATGTTACTTCTTTATTTTATACAATTTTCTGTTTTCATTTTTCTACAAATTTTTATTGTAAGAAAATATACTTCCTAATATGCTAATGCAAGAAAAGACCCTATAGGAGTATCTTGTTTAGCTCTAATATAAAATTTTTGGAGCTTTCAGCAAAAATTAAATGTCAGGGAGCAATTCAAGATTTTTATGGATTGTCATAGACATATACTATAGAATTATTTAAACTGAATGCAATCTCATAAAATGAGGAATTTATAATAGCTAAGGAACATTGATACTTTTAATATATAATATTTTGGCTTTTACTTTTTTAAAAAAAGGTCAACTTTGATTCATTGAGTTTGTGATATTCTCTAGTATAGTGCACTATTGAGAGCTTGGCAGTGGAATTAGACTTTTGGGGTTCAAAATTTGGCTTTGTAATTCACTAGTTTTGTGTCCCTGGGCAAATTCCTTAATCTTGTTAAATCGAGATTTCTAATCTATGAAATGTAGTAATAGTACTTCTCTGCCAATGTAGTTAAGTATTTTAAACTAATTAATTTGTGTAAAGTGTTTTATAACAGTGTTCGGTGCATAGAAAATACTCCAGATGTTTGCTGTTACAATTAAATTATTTAAAAATTAGCATCAATTTTTCTATACTTTGCTTATTGTATTTGTTATTGTTGTTTTGGGTTGGGTTTTAAAATCTCAAATTAGGAGCTTTACTAAGAAGAGCTTATAGAGTGATTAAGGGGGGAAACAGGGTCCAGCTGGAAAGTTGTAGCAGTTATCTGGGCAAGAGAGAATGGTGACTTGGATCAAGGCAGTAGTGGTGAAGATGGTTAATTAGTCAGATACTACTGGATATATTTCAAATGGTAAGCCAGTAATTTAACTTGATAGATTAGGCATAGATTGTAGAGAGAAGTCAAGGGTGAATTGATGGATTTTGTCTTGCTCAACTCAATTTGAATGATGGAGTTGTCATTACTTAGATGGAAAAGATTACAGAACAAGTGGCTTCTGGAGGAGAAGACCAAGAGTTTAGTTTAGGATGATAAAATTGAAATGACTAACATACAAATGGAAAATGAAGCTATGGAATGGAATTAGACTAAAAAAGATAATTATTAATTGAGAAATGATAGGCCATTCTGTGGTAGACCTGAAAAATCAGTAAGAGGAGACCAGTAAGGAGGAAAGACTAGTGAAGTAGGAAGAAAAACCCAGTGTATATCTTGAAAAGAATGTGTTTTAAGGAGTAATCACCTGTATATTAAACATTAATGATTTATTAAGAAGATGAAAACTGAAAACATCTATTGGACTTTCAAATGTGGTGGTCATTGGTGATCCTGACTGGGATCATTTTCAGTGTACAAAGTACAGATAAAGACATTGGATCGGGTTCAAGCAAGGATGAGAGGAAAGAACTTAGGAAAAAATACAATTTTTTTAAAAAACTGTCTTCTTTTTTCTGTTGTGCTGGGGACTGGTATCTAGAGGAAAGTATACCATCAGGAGAAGATTATGTAAAATGAAAGAAATTACAGTATTTTGTATACTTTACAGATTGTTTATTAAACAAATTATTGATGGAAGAATAGGGAAAGGGGTGGTTTGGAGACTAGTGTCCTTAAAAAGATCAGGGCAGATTGGAGGTGATTGTGTGAGTAGTGAGGTTAAGTTTGAGAAAGGAACCTGGACAACAAAGAGCTCACTTCAGACAGCAGAGAATGTAGGACGCAGGGCCAAGTGCAGGTAGGTAGGAGGGTCATAGTAATGGAAACAATTAGAGGTTCTCTTCTCATTTGTGCTGTTTTCCCAGAAAAATAAGATGCAGGCTTATCTGGAGAGAGTAAAGAGGGTGGAAATGGGGCAATGAAAGTTTGAGAAGGGGGGAGAGGGCCTGAAGTAGTCTTTTTTGGAGTATGTAAATAAACGAGGCAAAAGGAGAATTGCTTGACAGTAGCTGGAGGGAAATGTGGGGTCAAGAAAGAACTTTTTTTCCCAAGATGGGAGAAATTATGTCATTTTTATTTGGTAAGCAGCGAGTTATTAAAATGAAAAGTTGTTGGCGCAGGGGAAAGAAACTATATATTTCCATTTTTTTCTCGAGGTTAATGTCATGGTTTAAAAGTGAAGCATAGCAAAACTTGGTGATGTATATTTTTCTCACTCTTGTCAGGTATTCATGTGTTCATAAAGGGAAACTAGAGTTATATTTCATAGGGGCAGAGGTTACGCTAAATAAATGTGACAAAGGGAAAGAGAGGCCAAGAAAGTGAGCTTGTACTTGTGGGGGTGATTATAATGTTGGACTGTGGTACCAGGAGAGGTGGGTAAAGAGAGGTGGAAAGGTAGAAATGGGAAAGGGACAGTAAAACATAGGTAAAAGAAGGATGGGAAAATTGGCAAGCTCATCACTGCTACAGGAAAAAAATGAGTAATTACCTCTGCAACCTATTGAAATTTATATAGCATGTCACTACTGTTTAAATATAAAGCTCATTGTCCATTACTCATTAGGGAAGTTTGTTTTTGGATTCATCTTCAGTTGCTCAGAAGGGTACTTCTCATTCATTGTGAACTGTTCCCCTTAAAACATTTTTTTCCATGTTTTTATATTTATAAAATTGGATGGAAAGAATCTTTGGAAGTAAAATTTTATTGACTTTAGAGAGAAGACAGTAATGTCATTATTAAAACATAATAGAGACTGCAGAGCCAGTATTTAAGAGCAGTGAACTATACTACTAACCCAAGTACTGTATTTCCATTGCTAAAATCTTAGATTGCATTATTATTGTATAGATTTGACATTTGGACAGAACTTTAAAAAAATTTTTTTGTACTTGATCAGTAGAAGTGCTGAGTTTCTGATTTTTGTATAGCCCTGCAAATTGGCATACTTAAATAAAATGTTATATTAGTATTTAATGTATCAGAATGTTCTGCTTCATCTTTAAAAGATTTCATAATACTTAACATTTTGAAAGTATGTAACATACTTAAAAATACTATGAATTTACAGTTTGATAACTTTTCAAAAACTGGACATCGTCATGTAAACCAGCATGTAGATCACTAAACAGATTACTATTTCTTCTAGAAAAGTCCCTGTTATGCCCCCTTTGTTTTTATTTTTTTGTTTTATTTTGACAAAATTCAGACTTACAAAAAATTGCAGGAAAAGTACAAAGAAGTTCCGTATGTACAGATTCACCAGGTATTAACATGTTGTCATATTTGCATTATAATTTGCAAAAATTTTTTCCAGAGCCATTTGAATGTTAATTGTGGGCATTATTCTCCTTGATTCCCAAGTTCTTCTGTATGTATATTTTAAGATCAAATAAATTCTGTTATGTAATCTTAGGATAATTGTAGGACATGGTTAGAAAATCTAATAATGAATCAGTACTTTTGTCTAATAGTATTTAAGCCAGACATTTTATCAGTTATTCTAATAGTGTCCTTTACTGAAGTTTCTTTTCTTTCTGATTTAGCACTTAATTCAGGATCATCCATTACATTTAACTCTCGTCTCATTACATTTTTAAATATGGAATATCTTCCCAGCCTTTTACTGTATTTTGTGACATTGAATTTTAAGAGTACAATTGAGTTTCTGTAGATGGTTACTAACTCTGGATTTGTCTGAAGTCTTCTCACTATTAGATTTAAATTTTGCTTTTTGAGCAGGAATACCATACTGTGTAAGTGATGTGTGTCCTCCTCTGCATTAATCTTGGAAGTACATATCTGGTTTTTTCCATTAGTTTATTAGTGATGATAACTTTAATCTCGTAGTTGTATCCTTTGGGTTTCTGCACTGCAAACTTACTATTTTCCCCTTTGTATTTAATAAGAAATTTTGTGGGGAAAGTGAGTGGAAATATCCCATTCCTCCTCAAACTTCCCGAGAATTTTAGCATCTGTTGACACTTTTTACTTTAATCAGTTACTGTAGTTACTGCAAAATAGTGATTATCTAGGTCTTTTATTTTTCAACATTAGTTGGCATTCTACTTTCAAAATGAGGTTTCCTACATCCTCTCCTTACATTATTACACTTTGATTTATTCATATTTTATGTGTGAAAGTGTGTGTATGTGTGGCTTATAAATATGGCTTAAGAACAAGTACATTCTGTTGTATGATCATAGGACACAGCATGATGTAGGTAAAGCATATGTATTTGTACATATATAGAGGTAGGTTTATATAAAGTGTAATTTATTTTAATGCTAAGATTATTCCAAATTTAGTCAGGGGAAGCCTCTTTAAACTGCTCCTGTGACCTTTGACGTGTCACTTTTTATTTGAAGATTCCTTAACTCTGGCAATACCAACATCTTCCAGACTTATCTTGTACTTTCCCAGCTTCTTCCCAAAGAGAAGCCATGCCTTGAAGTGACTCATTTTAGTGGGAAATAGTAATTAAAAATCAAGGTCAAGTTAATAGCTGTGCTCATCATACAGGGGTGTCATTATTTATTTCCAGGCCTTTCAGCCTTCAAAGCAAGGAAGAAATCAGCTGTTTCTATATGAAATTGTCAGATGCATATTCTTTTTTTAAAATTTTAGTCATGATATATTCCTTTTACATTCAGTTTAACACCAGGGGGTTCTTCCCTTCTCTTATTCCTTGTTACATTTCCCTTTTCTCATATTGAGAACCTGGCTCCCAATAACTTCAATATAAATATTCATTTGCTTAATCTTCAAATACACACAAAATAGATTTGAAACTCCTGCATTTACCATTACAAAAAATGAATCCATTAAGTAAAGCTCAAGTTCTGTTTACTGTTGTTTTTCCTTTTTTTTAGACTTATGTTGAATGGCCAAAATAATTGTTCCGAAGTTTCCTTCAAAGTGACAATATTAATTATTTAAAATGTTCTTTTTGGTTCTTTTTATCTTTTGGCATTTCTTTTCCTCCATGGTTACTGGTATAATTTTTTTTGCATTTATAAGACATGTAACATTGTTCCAAAGGCCGACCATCCAAAAGTATACAGAAATTTGTCACTCTATTTTCTATTTATTTTATTCCTTTCAGTAATATCTCATTTAATTACTGGTTTATCCTTCCCTTATGTCTTTGTTACATAAATAAGTTGATACATGAATATGTAATTTTTCAGTTAGTTTGAAAGAGCATTTTAATGGTTTTAAAGGATTAGCAGGAGTGTACATAGCTGAACTTTATGTGAAGTATGCCACTGGGGATAAAATTAACTTTCTTTTAAATTTTACTTAGGAAGAGTTATGTTAATCTGAAATAGAATTTTAATAAAATACATGTAGTATAGGTTTTTATGAAACACATCAGTGTTACTGTTAACTGGTTGCGCTAACAGTACGTATATCTGTTAAAGAATACAGGGAGGGAAGTACCAATAGTGAGTACAGTTTTATAAAACTGCAGAAATTAATGTTATTAATTCATAGAGGCACAGAAATTTGTTTCTCTATAATGTATTTTAACCGTTGTATTTTAATCTGAATCTAGCCTTTTCTCATTTATGCATTTTGACATCAAACTGTTTTGCAGAATATTTTCTAAAAATATTCTAGAGTTTCCAAACTGTTGATAACACATCTATTTAAATTCCACTAGTAGTTTTAGTACCACAACAAATATTTTGTGCCTTGAATGATGTACAGATATGCCAAAGGACTTTAGAAAAAGCATGTCAAGAATGAAAAAAAAAAACCAAAAAACAGAACAAGGGGGGTCAGAGACAACAGTATGTAAGAAAAAACATAGAAAATTTATCTCACCAGAAACAGCACCTCTTCTCAGTCTCAGACAAGTACTGCCTCCAGAAAAGCCAATTCAAGCGTTGGGAAGTGGCAGGATCGATATGGGAGGGCCGAATCACCTGATCTAAGGTAAGGCTGTTTTTAAACATTGGATACTCCCTGATGTTTAGATCATCAGTGTTGTTTTGTCTCAGTAGTAGAGTAACAAATTTTTATTAGACTGTGCCATATTTTTACCTTCCAAATTATACTTTTTTCAGGGTACAGTTAACAATTTTTTAGTTACCTTATGAATGAAGACCTACATGTGTCTTCCCACATATACTTCTGGCTTTTTATATATAAATTGCCTTGATCCACGTAAACTGGTGCTCAATGAATATTTTTTCTCTTCCCCCCGCTGCAAGTTAATTCTTCTTTCTTGTACCACATCCTGTTAAAATATCCCCAGGTGCTTTTCATTACTTATTTAAAAATCTGATCAGTGTTTAGGACCTATAAAATTTAACTCCACTGAATCATTCCAATGTTTGTATTTAACTTTGTTTCTGCTGTTTCATTGAGTCTACCAGTTGTCCTGGAATGTTGATTTTTTTTTTTTTTTTTTTTTGCTACCCTTAGGGAAATACTCTACCACTAAGCTACATCCCCAGCCCTTTTTACTGTTTTTTTGTTTGTTTGTTTTGTTTTTTTTACTTTTCACATTTGAGAGTTTCCCTAAGTTGTCCAGGTTGAACTCAAAACTTTAAATTCTCCTGCCCCAGCCTCTTAGGTAGTTGGGATTACAGGCATGAGCCAACTCTCTTGGCTTTATTCTTTAACTCACGATTTACCCTTCCTAGAATTTTGGCATATGTTTTAAGTTATCTAATTACAGAGCATACAACCTTAGGTATTGCCATTTTTCTAAGCCTGTTAAAATGGAAATCAGCAATCAGTCTCAGAGGTTTTAAATAATTCTGGCATATGTGAGGTAATTTTGATTTTGCTTCTGTTGTTCAGAATTTTGGGCTTTCTTCCTATGCAGCTTAACCTTAATGTGTTTTTAATTATTTTAAGAAGTTTTAAAGATATGAATTATAAGATACCTTTGATCGTAATACTTTATATAAAATAAGGGGAAGAAACACTGTCAAAATTTGACTTTCTTAGATTTCTTTTTCTTTTTTTATTTTTTTGAGATGGGTCTCACTGTGTAGTATAGGCTGGTCTTGAACTCAGTGCATAGCCCAGGCTGACTTCAAACTTGGGGTGTTCTTCCTGCTTTGGCCTCCTGAGTGCTGTGATTACAAGTATATGCCAGCACTCCCAGTATTAGATATCTTTTTCTGTGCGATCTCTTTGTTGTAAATTTTACTTTAATGGTACATTTTAGATATACGCAATGATAATATTCATCATAGGGAATTTGTACCTATACATGATATATCTTACTTCTGCTTTTTTCCCCCTTTCCCTCCCCTTCCTGTGGAATCTTACTCATATAGTCCTGTGAATTCTGAGAATTTCTAGTCAGTTTGATTTGATAGGATTTCTATTAGGAAAGAATAAATTTAGTCATTCTCAAAAGTAGGTTTTCATGTCAAAGTAAAAAATATTTTGACTTTTTTAAAAATAGCAAAGTATAAGTCTAGTAACTAATTCAGAACAGTGTTGTAAGGTGTTGCTTTAGCAGGTTAAAGAATGAAATTTTATGTATTTTAATAGTACTCATTGATTTTAAAAATATGAATTATGTTCTAATTGATTTTTTTATACAAATTCTACTCAGTGAACCAAGAGACATTTCAAGGGTTATTTTAAATAAAGAAAAAGTAAATCTTACAAACATAGAGTGGAATGTATGAATTTTTTCAACACTTGACATTCCTGTGGAATCCAAAATTTTAATACTTGTACTAATGATATTTCTTTATAGCTAACTTGATCCAGTGCATAACCACTTAGATTTATGTCTAATCTGGCCAGCAATATAGATAGCGTATTTACTGATGCTATAAGAACTTTGATTATAAATCTGTTTATATTATGCTACTGTTGATAATGCTGCTAATGATAATGAAGCAGTAGTAACAGCCATCTCTATATAAAGAATGACTAATTTTCTTAAATATACATAATGTAAGTGTTGGATTGGATTTTAGGTCTACTAGGTTGGATTGGATTTGTCAGTAACTACTTGTATGAATTAAGGAGAGTTCCCTAAGTCTCTGCCTTAGGAAAAATGCATTGTTGCATTTTTTAAGTGCTGGGGCTAGACTATATAGTCTGAAAACTCATTTCAGTCTTGAAATTATTTTCTGGCTAGTCCTGGTTTACAGTGGGAAAGGAGATCTTAGTTTGCCCAGATTCACAGATAGCTAAGAGGCAAATTCAGGACTAGGATTCCTTCAGTTCAGTTCAGGCAAGTTGACTTTCATAGGCAAAGGCATGAAAATACTTAAAATACATTATTTGTAATATAATTTTATACTTTATATTATATTCTTGCCATTGTTGTTTATTTATTTACTTTTTGTTGTTTTTTTTTTTTTTTTGAGGCAGGGTTTTACTATGTAGTTCAGGCTGGCCTTAAGCTCACTATTGACAGTAGCCCGCACTGCCCTTGAACTCTTGGCAATCCTCCTGCCTTAGCCTCCTGAGTACTGGCATTACATGTGTGAGCCACCACACTCAGCTCCTTTTGCATTTTTTTACAACGAAAATTTCTTGTATGTCTGTGATTAGAATTTTTTACTTAAAATTGTTATACTTTTGAAATAACATTTATTGAAATAAGATGGCTAATTTATAGGGAGAGTATTTGTTGTCACACCTGAAAATGATGCCTCTCAGTTTCTCAGTGTTTATATAAACTCACCTATTAGAGAAAAAAAAAAACGCTTTGGAAAGGGAAAACTCTCCATTTTGACTTCGTGATTAATCTGAGGGAATATACTTTATGTAGTAGGAAGTTTGACACTATATTTTCAGTATGTATTTTGTGCTTTTGAAAATTCTGAATATAACAACTCTAGCTAGAATAAAAACTGTCTTTTCTCTCTTTAAACCTATGTGTGTTGTACTTGCTTTGGCAGCACATATATAAAACCTTATATGTGTGTACATGTAGAATGTATACATCATATATGTGTAGACACACTCACACTTAGTTGGCATGAGGTGGGAAACTAGATTCCAGTGCTTGTATTTAATTTAACTGATAAGTGGGGAGTTTGAAGCGTTGCTTAAATCTGTTTGCAAAGAGCAATTCAAGATTGAAATTATTTTATAATTTACTGTATTTGAAGACTTGTACTTTTGTTTTTGGTGGGTTGGGTGCTGGGGTCAAACTCAAGGGCTTGCACTTGATAAGCAAGTGCTCTACCACTCGAGCTAAATCCCCAGTCCCCGAAGATTACTTGGACTTCTTACCTCACTCTAATTACTCTTAGTTCTTTTTTTTTTTTTTTTTTTTTTTTTTTTTTTTTTTTTTTTTTTTTTTTTTTTTTTTTTTTTTTTGGTGCTGGGGATTGAACTCAGGTCCTTGTGCTTGCAAGGCAAGCACTTTAACCACTGAGCTAAATCCTCAGCCCTTACTCTTAGTTCTTACAACAGTATTTTCCAGACTTTAACAGTATTATTCTGTAGCTGACACTATATGCAACAGTGATGTTTTCTTGGTATAAGTTTGCCTCATAGATTCAAATTTGTAACACTTGGGAAGCCAATCAGAAGAATGAAGCACTTTTAGTAAACACAGAAAATTGAAATTGGTTATATGTTTTATTACTATAAACTTACCCTAACATCTAGTTTATTTCTGTTATTATGTTTCTATTTTACAATACAAAATTCTGTTAGATAATTGTTTCAAATTCGGGGTTGTTTCACAGGCTCATGTTCTGTACCAGAGTTCTTTTTAGTGTTTCATTCTCTTCAGTGAGGAATAGTAAAAAATTGCTTTTCAGCATCAAATTACTAGTAAATTTAATTAAAGCTGCTTGTACTTTTTATAATAGAAAACCACAATCTAATGATAAAACTTTTGAGTGTTAAATAATATTGTATCTAAGAGTCACCTCTTTGTGAGTTCTTACACCGTCTACTTTGATGAGACAGTGTTGAGACAGTGTACCTTGTGGCATTTATTGAGAATTTTGAATGCATGTTGCTGTAGTGTGTGGCTTGTGAGATTTTATGTGATTAAACATGTGAAGGCCTTTATATTTTTAAAGTCCTCTGAAGAATTGTGTTTTTTCTTATTAGTGATACATTTAAGAGTATGAAATTGAGCATAAATATGGCAGATAAAGCGTTATCACAAGCTCTCTAAAAAGTGAATAGCTTAACTACACTAATGGTCACATTTATGTCCTCTAGTGAGTTATATTTGAGCATATTTCACATTTAAGTATTCAGTGCTTTTTGTTTTGTCTTTTAATAGAGTAATAGGGCTTAAAAGGTAACTTAACATTGTATAATTTCAGGCCCCAGAAAGTTAGTGTAGAAAATATTTTTGTGGAAGAAAAAAATATACTGACTTGGGAAAGGTATACTGAGTTTGAAGTTGGGTATACAGAGACTAAACCCTGGTGCTGCCACTTTATACTATGCAAAAGAGGCTCTTTGTACAACTATAAAATTTAATCATTGTGGGCTTGGGGATTTAGCTCAGTGGTAGAGTACTTGCTTGGCAAGTACAAGGTCTTGAGTTCAATCCTGAGCACCAACCCCCGCAAAATATTAATCATTGTGGATTTGCACCTTACTTGAAATGTTCTTGTAAACATTAAATAACTTCTGAACTTGTGAAAACAGCTATTATAAGGATCAAAGGTCAGCTAAACAATAAGTGTTAGCTCCATTTGGTTCTCTGCTTTATCATAGGCTTTATCAGTTCTTTAAAAATGGTGCTGGGACAAAATTACTTATGTGTCCTAAAGATAAAGTTTTATTTTTTTCATTTCAGATGAACTATGCCTTTTATTTATTTATTTTAAAAATTTTTAGTGGTTTTTTATTTTTGCTCTTTTTTAAAATTTTATTTTAGTGGTGCATGTTAGATACACATAATGATAACATTCATCATAGGGAATTTGTACCTGTACATGATATATCTTGTTGCTTCTTTTTTTCTCATTCCTCTCCCCTCCACTCCCTTTAACCCCTCTTCCCCTTCTTATTTCCATTTTTTTTCTCCTTCTATTCTGTTTTTTTCCTTGTCCATCCCTTCCTTCCCCCCCCCTTGTTCCCCTTCCCATTTGAACAATTTCTTCCCCTTTCCCAGTATAATACATTTTAGTCCTTATTTATAGTCTGTTTCTCACACCAGAGAAACAATGCAGTTTTAAACGTGTGTCCAATTTATTTAAGAGTATGGTCTCAAGATGCATCCATTTACCTAGAAATGTCTCAAGATTATTGTTCTTCATGGCAGAGTAGTACTCCATTGTATAAAAAAACCCCACATCATCTTTATCCATTCATCAGTTGATAGGCATTTGGGCTGTTTCCAAGAGTTAGCTATTATGAACTGTGCTGCTATAAACATGGGTGTGCATATATTGCTGTGGTCTGATGCTTTTAATTCTTTTGGGAAGATACCAAGAAGGGAAATAGCTGGGTCAAATGGAACCTCTAGACCTAGGTTTTGAGTAATCTCCACAGTGGTTGTACTAGTCTACCTTTGCACCAACAGTAGAGCAGAGTTCCTTTTTCCCCACAGCCTTCCCAGCACCCCCCAATAGGCTAATTTCTTTTTTTTTTTTATTCATTTATTTTTTACCAAGAACATGTATTGGTACATTGTATACATAATGATCTTTATAAATTATGCATGATCTACAGAGAAAATTGTTCTTGTGCTTGTGAAAGTAAAATTCATAATGTTGGAATAGAAATAGTATTATGTCAATTTACAGAAATAAAAACTCAGTATAAACATGTCGTGAATTCTGTCCTAACCTCAACTGCCAGGACCCTGATGGGCATGAGTTTGTTCATTATGTAATAGAGTTAGTTTTTACTGCCCCTTTACATTCTCTCTGGAGGAGAATCAAATGTAAAGTCTCTTAAGAGTTGTAATCTTCAGCTTCAGCTATATATTGAATTACTTTGGAAACTTCAAAAAGTATTGATGCTGAGGTCCAATAGATAGTCCAGTGTACACTGTGGACATCAGGATTCTTAAAATCTCAAATAATTCCGATGTGTAGGCAAGATTGAGAACCCTTGATTTGGAGACTTGATTCTGTCTTGGCATAAAAATTAAAATCAACTGCTAGCTGGGCCTTGTTGGATTTTGAAGTAAAACAGTAGATTCGGTTTAATGAGAATCGCATTTGCACAGAATTTTACAACCTCACAGAGTCCTTTATATGATTTTTCTTTTATATTCTGCCTCTTTGATAGTCTTTTGGTTGATAATCATTGTCAAAGGTGGACTGTGTTTCTGTTGCAGGCAGAGTGATATATAATATAGTTGCCCGGTGGAAATCTTGCACATAATATTTTTCTCTGTGTCCATTCCCTTGACTCGTGTTCTGCTCTCCATCTAAAATGTCCTTTCTTCCTATTGGCATGTCTGAATCCTAAATCCATCCTGTGTCTTTTGTGGCTCTCCTCTTTCCTACAGTAGCTTAGAAGATGTTATGCCAATTTCCATGCAGAACTGTTTATAGTCATCTTTTTAAATATATTACCTGAATTAGATGTCGGGACAACTACGTCTGTCTTAACTTGGGAATATGAAATGGCCACAGTCCAGTTTTTCCCAGTGTAGACCTATGGAGTGTCCTCTGCTCAGTTCCTACTAGAGGCTCTACTGTGGAAAAATGTTTCTGGATTCTACAAGGCTATGTCATATATCCATTCTTTTAGAATAGTACTTTTGAACTTTCTTTTGAGCAGTAACTGCTTTGAAATTTTTCTGCAAAGTGTGGTCTTTTGTATTTATGTTCAGGGACCTCCTGATTATTCTTAGAGAACTATGTGTGCTAGTTAGGGGGAGGAATGGGTAAGGGGACTAAGAAAAAAGGAAGCAAGTTGTATTATGTACATGTACTCACTTCCCAAGATGATTGTAAAACGCGTGTACTACAGACATACACCAATAAATAAAAAAGAACAGTTAAAAAAAAAAGACTTGTTCTCAGAAATGTGTTAGACTCTTAGATGAAGCCTTATCATTAAGGAAGATAAACCACATTATTTTGCTTCCCTTGGTTAAATTGTTTTTATGGAATTGTACACTGTTATGCTTCACACAGCACTGAGAGATATTTGCAAACCAGTTCTGTGAAATTTACTTTTGTTTTTATTGTAGTGGTACTGGAAACAGTATGCTTTTTCAGTATGAGGTTGCAGTCTGTTCGTGGGGTTATGAGATTTGGTGGGTCCAACCAGAATTCCTTGGTTTTATATTGTTTGCTTTTTTACTGTTATATTTAAACATAAATAGTCATATTGATATTAATGTTTTACTCTTCTGTTTTAGTAAGCATTGTTTTGTGAAACTTTTTAGTTCTTTGTGTAATATGTATTTTCTGGATTGCTATGCCAAATATGTTACTGCGTTTTGTGGTCAATACAGTTTAAAAGCTGCTGTACTCCATCATACTTTCTTTTAAAGTACAAGAACTGATGAAAAAATATGATGTGTTATAGGGGTTGATTAGTTCAAGTGGTAGAGCACTTGCCTAGCAAGCTCAAGGGCCGGAGTTCAATCCCCAGCCCCCATATTGATGTGTTCTTTAAAACTTTATTACAGTAAAAGTCACAAACCATCAGTCCCCCAGAGTCCCTCCACCCACGTGCATGCTTCTATCACACCTATCCCATCATTCTTGCCACTTTCTAAAGTGATTCTGGCAGTCCTCTTTCGTGAATGTGTTTATGAGGTATGACCAAAAATACAGTGAATTCTGTTGCTAAGTGTTACCCAAAGAAAAGGTAGGTCTATCTACCTTGTGGTATGTCCTCTTCTACCTTATTCACCAAATCTGGCACCATATATCTTCTGGTTCTTCCCCAAAATAAAAATGACCATGATAAGTAAATGTTTTGAATCGATTCAGGTCACTGGGGAGCCACAACAGTGTAACTAAAGACATGAAAAAAAGACTTCTAGAATTGCTTCAGAAAGTAGCAAGAATGATGGGATAAATGTGTTAGCAGTGTGTCTTTTATTGTAATAACATTTTAAAAAATTTAAACATTCACTGTATTTTATAATCACACCTTGTGGATGCAGAGAAGCAAGTTTTTCTCCTTATTCTCATCTGAAAAATGGGAATAATAATAAGTGTACCATATAGGGTTGTTATAATGAACAAATATATGTAAATTACTTACGGAGTAGTGCTTACATAGCATAGTAAGTGCTTAATAAATACTATAATTACCAGGCAAACTAATCTGTAGAGTAAATGCCTTTATCTAGTATATATTAAAGATTTTGTATTAATGATGTCCTTTGCTTTGAGGGCTAAAAACAAGTAACTCAGAGGTAAAATTATGGTAGATTACAGCTAAGTTTTTGTCTGTCTTCCCTTGACCCTGAATTGTCATTTGAAAATTCTGTTGCATACCTGCACGCAGCCCTGAAACCCTTCCTGTGACATCAGAATCATCAAACTATGACATTTTTTTTTTTTTTTGGTGCCAGGGATTAAACTCAGGGCCTTGCATTTGCTAGGCAGGCACTCTAACTGCTGAGCTAAATTCCCAGCCCCTCCTTTATAATTTCAGAGATTTTTTTTCCCATGTTCACCTCTGCCAGGAGGCCAATTGGAAGCTCGTGTGAACATCCACGAGCTGTTTAAACTGTAGATTAACTTATTTATCCAATGTGGTTAGTTTCTGTTCCTCAGTTTTTACTATATAGTTGAGTGTAGTATAGAAAGAGAATGGTGATTGCACCATTAGTTGTCTACTGAACAAGTTTGTAGGTCCGGTTAAATCTACATGAAATTCTAAGTTACAGATTTCCTTAAATGAAGCTTTAGTAAATGTTTTTATGCAATGAAATGTAAACAAGAGAAAGTTGTCTATCAAGAACTTTCGTGGTGGGGCTGGGGATTTAGCTCAGTGGTTAGAGTGCTCGCCTTGCCAGCACAAGGCCCTGAGTTCAAACCCCAGTACCAGAAAAAAAAAAAAAAAAGAACTTTCGTGGAGGACTGGGAGTGTAGCATGGTGGTAGAGCACCAGCTAGCTTGTGTGAAGCCTTGGGGTTGATTCCTGGTTGCGGGAGTGATGACACAGGATAAAGTACTGGGCAGGACACAGGACAAAAACTTTCATGGAATAATACAGCTCAATATTGTTTTCTATAATGTAGCATCAGAATACCATTGGATGTTTAAATTATTCATGTGAAATTGAATATATGCTTTTACCTGCTTTGAGATATATATAATATATATATGATGTATGTGTCATAAAACATATTTGAACAAAATGGTAAATTTCATTTGATTAAGGTAAATCAGTTTGTATAGTAAAAATGCCTGGGCATCGAGGTGTTCTTATGAAAATGTAGGAAACTGCAGTTTTCTGAACTTTCCCTTAGGGACATATACGTCTTAAGACTGATTCCTCGGTTGTGTGTGTTTTTAGAACATAATATCAGGAGCTGGGGGTGTAACTTAGTGGTAGAGGACTTTCCTAGTCTTCATGAGGCCCTGGATTCTATCTGCTGCATCATGATGACAAAACCGGTAGCACTTGACATTTTGGATTTTTAGAAGTCCTTTAAAGCTGGAAAAAATCTAACTACACCTATCTGACCATATTTAAAGTGAACTTTAAAGACTGCCATTGTCCCAGAACTTTTGAAAACCAAAGGTCCTAACAGGTCAATGGTTAAAGACAAAAGTTACATTTTTATGTCTAGATTTAATTTTTACAACCTTTAACAACTTGGGGAATTTTCTATCTAAATTGTAAATCAAACAAATTCTGAAGAATTAGGTGTTGATAGGAATAAATACAAAAGGTAGAAAGGGAGCAGATCCTGAGGTGGGAGCGGGAGAAAGTGGGAACACAAATAGTACAGTAGAAGTAGAGATTTGACAGTGAGGTCTAGGTAGCAGTAAATGGTGAGGGAAATCTTGACTTCAAACTAAACATCTGTATTTGGTAGGATATTGAAATCTAAGAGGGCTAATGGCATGTGCTCTAATATGAAGCAGTGGTAGACATAGCTTTTTAATTATTTTAAGTTTTAAGGTAGAAATGAGAGGACAGCTTGTTTTGTCTTCAGGGTATTTGGATGTTTCATATGTGTCAGTGTTAGGATATTTCCCAGTTATAATTGAGATAGGTTGGGCTAAATTACTTTTCGTCTTTGGGATCAAAGACCCAAAAGTCTTTGTGATCCAGGCATAAAATTAGAAAGACATGCAATTTGTTTATTGTATTAAAATTACAGAGAAGGGAAGTCAAGTTGGCAAGAGATGGTGAATACTGACTATAGATTGGAGGACCTTTCAAGTGTTGTTATATAGTTCTAATAATAGGGCTGAGTATAAAGTAACTTGTCAAGCATTTTAAGGTTCACTGCAGATAACTTTTAGTAACTCATTCCCAGAAACAGCTTAAATTTCTCAAAGGTGAATTATCTTGCTGGAAGGGAAGCATTTCTCAAAGGAAAGGGATCTTTAGAGGCTTTGGGATCAGAATGATTGAGGTTTAAAAGTTTTGCGATTTCATTTTCTCTAGGTCAGTGACTACTCCAAATTTTGACTTTATCATATTTAACAGTAAATATTTATTTTTAAATTGAGGATTTTTGTGACATTTAGGTATAGGTTAGGCATCCAACAGATGGTAGGTATTATTAATCATTTTAAGTTCCAGACTGTGGAAGGATCCAATGTATTTTTAGTAGTTTTACTTCTAAAAATTTTTAAGGGTGGAATTGTTTAGAACCGAAAGATGAAGAGATACGTATCTACTTTGCATCTACTCTTCATTGCCCACACTTACAAGTGACTTGTCTATCTTGTTCTTAGGCATATAAACTTCTACAGTGTCCTTCCTCAATATCGCTGTGGTATGATGATTTTAATTCTTCTGGGAAGATGCCCAGTAGAGGAATAGCTGGATCAAATGGAACCTGTAGTTGTAGTTTTCTGAGGAATCTCCATACTGATTTCCACAGTGGCTGGACCAATCTACATTCCCATCAACAGTGGAGGAGGGTTCCTTTTTCCCCACAGCATTTGTTATTGGTTGATTTTCTGATAATCACTGTTCTTTCTGGAGTGAGATGGAATCTTAACGTTGTTTTGATTTGCATCTCTTGAATGACTAGTGATGTTGAACATTTAACTACACAGTATCTTGTAACATTTTAATTTTTTAAAATTTAACTTACTAGATTTTCCTATTAAATTTACAGCATTGTTTTGTTGGGTAGACTATTTTTCCATATCCTCATATATTTAAACTTTAAAGGGATGGTAAGTCGAACTAAAAGTGTGGCAGAATTTTTACTTTGAATTTTTCTATATAAAGGCATGTTACCAGAAATGAAAAACTGGCTTCCTTTTTATGTTTTCTAATATTTGGAATATATCACTAAGAAAAATGCCCTGTGTCTGTTAAAGTGAGCATTTTTAAAACCTTTTTGGGGATCTTGAAAAGACTGTATGAGAATTATGATATTTGTTGCGATTGTAATGAAGAGCCAACAAATTTTATTTTCAATTTCTCTAGCATTTGCTGATTCTGTCCTGAGAAAATAAATTCAATTGGAGACTGTTTAAAAATAGTAACTTAGACAAAAATCTATACAAATACTTAAAATTTACTATTACGGTGATTGCTGGATATGTTGGCTCTATCTTACTAATAAAAGTTTTTTAATTACAGTGAAAGGTGTGAGAGCTAATTCAGTGAAATTCTTTATGTTTTTATTTTAAAATACATTGCAAAGAATTGTAGATTTTATTTCTCATTTAAAATTTTAATTCTTTTTCAAATATCTAGTGAGGTGAAAACTGAATTGGTTCAATTTTTATATTGTAGGAGATTACCTGGAGCAATTGATGTTATTGGTCAAACTATAACTATTAGCCGAGTAGAAGGAAGACGACGGGCAAATGAAAACAGCAACATACAGGTTTAGTATTTAAGAATCAGTTTTTTTAACCTGGGAGATTAAATGTAACTTAATAAATCTAATGTCATTTACTTAATAAATATTTATTGTACTGTGCTATGTGTTAGGCATTCCTGGTGCTATGAAGAGATTTAAAATGTGTAACCAGTCACCTCTGTATTTTTTTGTGAAAACTTTTCCATTTAGAATTTATAATTTCTGGATCTTTCTTAAGTTTTTCTATAACTTGTTATAAATTTAATGTATAGTTTCATTGATGAAAAAATTGGAAAAAAAGAACTAATACATGTCTCCACGTAAATGTTTCCTTTAACTTTGAGTCATTTTTACTAACTAAGCAAAGTTGAGATGCTATTTTGAGTATATTTTTGTATATCCTTTTTCATGCAAATGGTATTTCCATATTAATCTTAAAAATATGATCTAAAATCTGTTCATGATTGCTTCTTTATAATTTATTTAACGTGACATTTCTGGAGGGAAGAGCGTTCCTTTATTTTCAAAATGAAGGAGTGAAAGGAAATGAGTTATGAGTAAATCGGACAATTAATGTTAAAACTTCAGTAACAGAGACTGCCAGCTACTCAGCTTGCCCACCCTTCATCGTTTATTCTCTTTTTCTGAATACCCTAAAAAAAGTTCAAAGTGTTTATCTCCAATAAATTAATTATATAAAATGTTTCTTTTGTGTGTCTTTAAAAGTAATGATTTCCAAAATGGAGGGTAGGCCTCTATTTCTTTCTCCCTACTATTAAAATGCCATGATGTCTTAAAACATTTTTGTTCCCTAATTTAAGAATATAAATCTTACAAAAATTACTGTATTTAAATGTAGGAAGAGTTCACGAAAAAGAGGATCATATATTTAAGTGATGTGCTTTGGTCAGCAAGAATTCAAGAAACATAAATTAAATATATAGCATTATACTGGCTGTTTTGCTGTTTCTGAAACCTATTTGCACATCAGAATCCTTCAGGCAACTTGTCAAAATCCACTAGGTGCTACTTTGTTTGGTGTTGTATTTCAGTAGGTTTGGGGTGCTTCTAATATTACCCATTCCTTACCTTTTCACACAACCAGCATTTTTTGCAAACACTTTTTATTTTTCAAGTATGAACTTTTGTGTGGTTTTTTTGGTTTGTTTGGTTTTTTTGGTTTTTCGACACAGGGTCTCACTGTGTAGTTCAGGTTGGCCTTAAACTCACTGTGTAGCCCAGGCTGGTCTTAAACTCGTGGTGATCCTCCTGTGTCAGACTTCCAAGTGCTAGGATTTCAGGTGTGCACCACTATGGCTGGCCCCTGAACCTTTGTTCTTAAAGTTACATGGCTCATGTGAAGGAGTTATTTTATGTCTTAGTGCCTGTTGATCGCCCACCTGTGGTTACATGCTTTATAATTCTCTGCAGCTGGTGATGACAGGCTTTCTTACAGCGAGTGTCCAACATGTGGCCATGTTAATTTCTTAGGGCTATAATCTGTGATTAATGATTTTATTGCTTTAACTTGAATATTTAACTTTGTTGTGGTAGCAAGTATTACAGTTGCTATATTTATAATGCTTTGTTTAGAATGCTTTTTTCACTTATTAAGTTTTCTTGGTAATCCAGTTTTTTGCCTAGGCTTTAAATACAAACATTTTTTAAAGTATGTATATGAGAGTGTATAATCTTCCCACATATATATTCATAGCATTCATAGAAATAATTTCCTCCTCAAATATGTATGTGAAATAAACTGCCTTTTATTTCTTTGATTAAGTGAAATTAATTTTATAAGATTAATCTTAGAAAAGAATATTTCCTCAGCTGATTAACTGCCCTCTGATTTTAGGTCCTTTCTGAAAGATCTGCTACTGAAGTAGACAACAATTTTAGCAAACCACCTCCATTTTTCCCCCCAGGAGCTCCTCCGACCCACCTTCCACCACCTCCATTTCTTCCACCTCCTCCAACTGTCAGTACTGCTCCACCTCTGATTCCACCACCAGGTAAATAGTAAAAATGGCATTTGATTTTGAAAGAGAACCTGTGAGTATTTATTTTGAGTAGTGAAAATATGTATTTCAAATTATCTTGGTTACTTGCATTAAAAGTAATAGATATATAATTTATATTGAAACAGATTTATATTGAAACAGATATATGTATCTTGTTATTGCAGCATAGCAAAGACAGTATTCTAAAATAGAGAACAACATAGAGATAGAAAAGCTGTCCTGTAAATATGATCATGATCCCCAAAATAAAGTTGCTACTGATAGAATTTATGTATCTCAGTCCCTACTGAATTATAAACCATATGTTAACTTGTTTTGAAAAAAAATTTTAAAGATACTTTTAGCATTTGAAAAGGTCCAAAAAAGTATATCATTTAACAATACAGAGATTAAAATTTCAGTTTGGTTTCCCTTTAGGTGATTGGTTCTGGGTGCCAGGTACTTGGCATTTGCTTAATTTTAAACAGGACAAAAAAATGTGGTAATTTTTAAAAAATATTTTCAGCTACTTCTGATTATTAAAAGCCAGATCAGTGGTAATAGAGAAAAAAATTACACATAATCCCCAAATATTATTTTTATTTATACTTTTAATCTTTTTTTCAGTGGCCTTTCTTTTTTCCCCAGGAAATTTTTAGTATTTACAGTATTCTTCTTAGCCAACTTTTTATGAACCTAACAAGATTCATTGAGATTGTAATTGCTTTCTTAGGGAGAATGCCAGTAGTAAATAATAAAAATTAGCTGTTTTTTCTGAGGAGAATCACAAAGATGTGTATTAGAATTTGCTTTCTATAAATAAAACATTCATACTAGAGAGAGCCATGTTCTATCACTTAATTTACCTTTGCAAGAGAGCTGTTTTTGCTTTAAGGTGCTGTTGTGATCAGAGTCAGAGTCAAATAAGTGTCTCTAAATAAATATCGAGTACTTCCTTCGCCCTTCATCCTAATCATCTTTGATTTCCTTCTACTGTCATCTCAGCTCTTGAAAAAGATGAGAAAAATACTACAAAATGTGATTTCCAGCTTTAGACAATCTGTTGTCTCCAAATAGAGGAAAAAATTGGAATGGGTTAATGTGCTTCTGCCAGACAACATGATTTCTGAAGTTCAGTGACTTTCTTACTCCAACAATTAAATTGAGCACAAACCATGAGTTGGAATTGGTCTGTGATTCTTGAGTCTTTGCTGAGACCAATGAAAATTAACCAATGAAAGGAATTAACCAATGAAAAGAGAGTCCATGATTCATAATGAAGATGTAATGTAATTCACACATTATTCCATTGTCATCTGTAAAAACTGAATTAGATAAAATGTAGAATAATTAACTTTTGAACCTTATTTAACAAGACTAAAAATGATTAATGTTTGGGATAATAGTTTTTGTGTTGAATTGCGTTAAAATCCTATTTAAACTTTACTAGGTGCTAAAGGTGATTTGAAAATTTTTTCTTTTTACACTCTTACTGGTTAATTGATTATTGTCATACTGGGATTGAACCCAGGATCTTTGAACTGAGCTACATCCCCACCCCTTTTTATTTTTTTACTTTTTGTTTTGAGACATGGTCTTGCTAAGTCACTGAGTTTCCTAGCCTTGGTTTGAAATTGCGGTCATCCAGCCTCCGCCTCCCAAATTGCTGGGATTATAGGCACATGCCACTATGCCCAGCTTCTTTTTTGAAATTTTAAAAATCTTTTAAATGACAAATAGTTTTACATGTTTATGGGTACTATATGATGATTTGATGTATTTATATTGCATAATAGATTTTAAACTAATTATCATATCTGTCACTAGAACATTTAAAATCTATTGTTTTAACACTTTTAAAACATGAAGTTATTAACTTTAGTAGTCACTATACTGTGAAATAGACATCTAAAAAACTATTTTTTCCTGTTGAACTGAGACTTTGTACTCCTTGAAGTATCTTCCATTTTCTACCCTGGCCCCAGCCTTGTAACTTCCATGCTACTGCCTACTATAAGTTTGACTTTTTTAGATTTCACATTATAAGTGAGATCGTGCAGTATTTGTTTTCTTGTGCTTGGCTTATTTCACTTAGCATAATGTCCTCCAAATTCATGAGTGTTGTCACAAATGAGAAGATAAATGACAGAATGAAAGAATTTTCATGCATACTAGCTAATATAATATATCCTCAGCTAACAGTTTTTATGTTCACTACTGGCCATTTGTTAAAGTAAGTAGGAAAAAAGTGGTGTGAATTTATGAAAATAATGTTTAGGTTTGTGGATGACATTATACTGTAGCGTATCACTGATTATTTTTCTGTTGCTCTGTTTATCTATCTAATATTAATTCTCAGGTCCATGTTTCATATCCAGATTTCCTTTGATACTTGGGTTATTGTTTCCTTGTTGTCCTGTTAAAATTTAAGGAATACAGATTGAAGTGAATTCTAATTCTGATTTAAATAGTATCTTACTGTGGCATGTTTGCTGGGGAGGGGTATCACTTCATATTAAAATGAAATATTTGTTAGTTGAGATTATGTGAACTACTCATTTTTATTAGAATGTGAGCTGTCAAAGAGAGTATAGGCTATGTATTTTCATCTGTGTTTTCCTGCAGTGCTAATCACAGTATCTTGTGTACACCTGGCAGTCCCTAAATATCTTAGCTAATAGAGTTAAGATGTATGTTTCCATAGCACCAGAGATGATTTTTCACACTGACAGTTGGTACATTCAGTCATAATTTGCACTGGGTCTAATCAGTAGTGTGGCTGCAGCTGACTGTAGACTCTGATGCTCAAAACTATTTTTTTCCTATAGCCATTTGCCACAGAACCACTGATTGCACCATGTTCTATAGTTTTTGTAATTTAAATCACCTCAAGAATTACAAGGGGCAATGAAAGAAAACCGTGATTCAGGAGTCTCTTATTAAATATTTGCCTTAAAAGGCACTCTGTTTTTCTTAAGAGAAATCTTGAGGCTTTTTTTTTTTTTTTGCTTTCTTTAGAATATTACAGAGGGAAGAAAAAAACATCTTTTGAAAATTGGTTTAAGCATATTTTAATGTTGTATTTGTTAACATTAGATTTGTAACGTGTAACTTTTTAAGACTAATGTTTTATATATCTGACAAATACAGGAGAGCTATATTATGCCTGCATTTTAGGATGCTACCGTTGTTTTTTTTTTTTAAACATGGGGGCTATGTGTCCAGATTTCCCTGAAAGAGACCTGCCTTTCACCTTTATCCCTCATAATCATTATAATTCATTCTTGGATGTGCCCTCGTTTATGGTCAAGTATATTTGGAGGTTTACACTTAAGAAAATAGTTCTGAATAATTAAGAGGTGATAGAGATAGCTACCACCAAGACTTTTGCTGTCAGATAGTTGACAGAGAGGAAAGATGTATTGCCTCTTCTCCCTCCAAACCCACATTTACAAACAGGTATGGAATGTTTTCAGTAACACACAGAGGTCAAAGTATTTCTGGCCATAAGTGAGTTGTATGAAGAAAGAGGAAGTTTTGTTTTAGAGTACAACAAAGTTTGGAAGAGACGTCTGAAAATGCATCTGAAAAGTATTTAATGTCGTTTCTTGTAGCCATACCAACAGGAGCTTGAAAACAAATAATGGTTAATCACGATCTTCCATAATTTTCAAAAAAATCTGTTATTTTCATTTTGTAGTGAACCAAAACCAAAAAACCACTTGTATCTTTTTTTTTTTTCCGGAATAAATTAGTGCGCATTTTCCTTAGTAATAATAGAAATAATAGCTAATACTTAATAGTGAATGCTCACTTTTGAGTGCCTTGTTCTAAACACATCTCAGGTATTAACTCAGTTTGATTCTAGAACAACATCTGAAGCAGATATTTTGAGTTTACAAATGAGCAAACCAGTGCTTATGGAATTTAAGTAACAGCTAGAAATTAGCAGAACCAGGACTAACTCAAACAGTTCTGCCGGAAAGCTTATTTTTATTAACTACATTGAAATGTATCTTACTATTCTTGTTGCTGGCACAAAATACCCAACACTATTACTTAAGTTCTTTTTGGCTCATGTTTCAGTCCATAGTTGGCTGGCTCAAAGGAGGACAGCATGGCAGTGAGACATGGCACAGGAAAGCTGCTCACTGTGTGGTAGACAGGGAGCAGAGAGGGTAAAAGGAGATGCAGGGAGGGGAGATACACCCTTCCAGGTCACTTCCCCAGCTGCTTGCCTCTTCTGACCCCCACTTCCTAACATCAAGCCAGCTATAAAAGCACCATAATCCCATTACCTTCCAAAAGCCCCACCTACGAGTATAAGAGGCTCTTGGGAGACATCTAGATCCAAACCATAACAAAATGGATCAGTACTTGTCAAGAAAATCCATAGTGTTGGGTTATGTATATTCACCACAGTAATATGCTTTAGAAGCATTCCCCCTAAAGCATCTATCTCCCTGATGTTGAAGTATATACATATATCTGGGTGGGAAAGTTAAGATTGTAAAGAACAGGAAATAGATTTTTTTAAAGATCCTGTTAACTGTTGGGATGATTTGTATTGTCTCTTCTGAACTGAATAAGCCAGCTTTGAGATAATTTGTTCATTAGATATTGTAAAATATTGTAAAATTGAATGCACTAATGTTACAGGCTAATGATTTTATGTTGTTTGTTTATTGAGCTAAAGTATACATATTTATTATTATAGCCGTTCATAAGTATACAACAGTTTGTCATGTAACCATCACCGTGGTTTGTAATGTAACCATCACCGTGATCTGTACTAAAACCCTTTTCATCATCCTCAACAAAACTTTATAACTTTTAAACAATAACTGCTTCTCCCTTTTCTCCAGCCCTTAGTAACTTACCTTTCTTCTGCTTTCTGTCTTTATGAATTTGCTTATTCTAGGTACTTTATGTGAGTGGATCATACAATACTTGTCTTTGTCTGGTTTGTTTTCGTTAAAAAAATGATTTAATGATTGCGAACTATCTGGTAGGCTTATAATTCACACTTTTATGTGTTAATTACAGTAATGTCATTTTATCTTTATAATGGAATTTATTGAAGGATAAAAGGCATGTTCTTGTTACATTAACTAATATTAAGGCCCATGAGACTGTGGTTTTGTGGGTCTTGGGAACAACTGAAATCAAGCCCAGGAATAGAATCCTTCTAAGTTGAAAAAATTCTTTGTTTTACTGAATGTAGCCCAACCACTCTGAACCACAAACCAGGGTGTTTTGTGCTTTCAGATCCTTTCTGGTTTTCTAGAAAACAAATATGAAAATGCTTCTGCATTTTAGAAAGACACTGATTCCTTCCCAAAAGACTGTTGTCATATATACATCAGTGACTTAAGTAGTCATCTAGTACTACTAATTGTGTGAATTTAAAATTTTTGTTCAATTCCTAAAGATCTTGTTTTGGGTTAGCAATAATGTATTGGAATCAAAGAGAGTGCACAGCTCAGCTTATATATGGGGTCTTTCTGCATTTCCCGAAAGGTCTGCATCTGTAGATTATTTCTCTGTTAGCTGCCTGGTTCTTAGCATTTCTCAAACTTTTTAGTCACAGACTTCTTTAAAAAAATATTGTTACAGGCCCCAAAGAACTTCTATTTATACATGTTGTATCTTTTTTGTATTAGAAATTAAAACAAGTTAAGATATTTATTTATAAGTATTTATAAGTTTATTGCATATTAACATAATATTTTTATGAAGAACAGTAATTTTTTTCATAAGGAATAAAGCATTTAGTAAGAAGTGGCCTTGTTTTGTATTTCTGTAAATCTTTTTACAACATGGATTAATAGAGAATAGCAAGTTTCTTTGTTTCTTCATTAAATCTATAATGATACCTATCCCAAGTCATGTAGCTTTAGGAAAACTCCACTGTACACATGAAGAAGGCGTGCATATTAGTATTTTTATGATAGTAGTTTTGACTTTCAAAACTACTTTGACAGTCTTACACCCCCCAAGATTTCCTGAATAAAACTATGAGAACTGCTGCTTTGGCAGAGGTTGGCCTGTATAAGATTAATAGTATCAGCACCCTTGAGTTTTGTCCTTTTTGCCAAGAGACTATGAATATGTGTGAAATAACATCAAGCTGTTGTGCTATGAATTTTTGGTCTTACCAGGTTACAGCATAGTAATTGGCACTGTTTGCACACATTTTTCATAAGTATCTTTGAAAAAGAATTTCTTGAAGCCTTTGTGAATGGTATCCACTTTCTCTTTTGTTGTTTTTCTATATTTACACACACACACACACACACACAAACACACACACACACACACATATATACAAATACAACCAGTCATTTTCAGTAAGCTCAAAGTAAGGAATAATTCTAATTATCTGCAATAAATAGCATTTTCTGGCACAATTGAAATTTCCTTTTATAGGGTTTAAAAACTTCTTTAAGACCCTGGTTTTGAATGTCATTTTCCCCATGAGTGTTTCTCTTACACTAGTTATATTTTTAATACACCACTGATAATGCAGTTTATAGAACATAATTATAGTTTAATATCTGCCATTTGTTTGCACCATTCTTCAGTTATTTTGTGATCAGAAGTGAGCTAGTAAAGGTAACTACTTTACTTGTTTTTATAAAAATACTGACAATTCTATCAAATATATTTAAGACAGAATTTTTATTTTCTGTAGACTGCAGATTTTGTAAATTAGAGGATTAAACGACCCTTAAAACATACAATAGTCTGTTCATTTCATAGTAATGTAAAATTATCTTTTTTACTTTTAGATGTGAAGTATGCTGGTTAGTTTTGTGACCATAGCATTTGTAATACATTTTTTTTCTTTAAAGTTATTTCTATCCTTTTTTTTTTGGTATCTTGCAATTAATTGCTTTAAACATTAGGAAATAGTTTATAATATTCTATGTTCAGTGCTTTTTTTAAAAGGGTAAGTGGTAGGTGAGATGTATGTGTGTATGTGTGTGTTTTTGTGTCTAATTTTTAAAAATTTGATACGTAGAAAGTATTTCTGGTAAAAGGTAATATTTAAAAATTTTTACAAAGTTGGACTTTTTGTATTCCGGTTTTTTAAATTTTTATTTTAATGATACATTTTAGGTATACATAGTGATAACATTCATCATAGGGAATTTGTATCTGTACATGATATATTTTGCTGCTGCTTTTCTTCCCATTCACCTCCCCTCCCTTTAACCCCTCCTCCCTCCTTATTTATAAAAGCTTTGTTTCCATTTTTTCCTTCTTTTCTTTTTTCTCTTGTCCCTCTGTTCCTTTCCCCCTTCCCCTCCCTTGTTCCCCTTCCCATTTGAGCAGTTTCTTCCCTTTCCCAATTTAATACATTTTAGTCCATATTTACACCTTCCATTTCTCACACCAGAGAAACAATGCGGCGTTTAAACATGGGTTTATGATTTCTTTCACTTAAGAGTATGATCTCAAGATACATCCATTTACCTAGAAATATCTCAAGCTTTGTATTAAGTTTTTTTGTGCAAACTTTTAAGTTGATATCTTTGAAATCGATAGAAATCTTGAGTTTCAAGGAAAGTAATCGGGCTTTTCATGGCATTTGGAATTTATAGGTGAGAAATAGGAAGCAGAATTCACAAAGTTCTGCCATTTTTTCCTTTTAAACTTAATAGAGAAAAGATAGGTAGTTATTACATGTACATTATTACATGTACATTACTGTAACATGTATTGGTTTTCTGTTTCTGCTTCACAAATCACTCTAGCTCGTAATAGCTTAACAGAATACATAGTTATTATTGAGCAGTTTTTCTTGGTCAGGAATCTCAACAGCTTGACTGGTTTCTATGCTTCACAGTCTCTCAGACCTCACAGTCATCTGTTTGACTGAGGAAGGATTCATCTCTGAACTTACTCATGTTGTTAAAAGTACTTGGTTTCTTCTAGGCTGTTGGGCTGAGAGAGCCCACTGGCTGTGGTCCTCTTAAACATGGCAGTTTATGTCATCAAAGCATGCAAGCTGCGATGGCAGTAGAAAGGGTACCAGCAAAATAGAAGTCACTGTCTTTTGTAACCTCGTCATGTAAGTGACATCTTATCATTTTTGCTGTGTTTTGTGTGTTATAAACAAATACAATGTTTGGCTCATACTCAGAGGAGGACATAAATAGCAGAAGTGTACAAAGGCATATATATAGCAGGAAGCAAAGTCATTGAGAGCATGTCAGAAGTTGCCTATCACTTTTTTTCCCTTAGTTATACAAATTAATGATAGATACATGAAAAATGAGTTTATTTACAGACAGTCTTTGTTCAGTTTTTTTGTGACTGCAGAGCCCACTTGTTTATTTTAGTGGAGGAAGTTTCTAATATAGGCAGAATTTTAAAATACTGTGTTCAGCAAGAATACTGACTTTCTGTTAATTTGCCATAGTTCTCCAAGTAGGATTTCCAATCTCCCTTCACCCAACTTCTTTTCACCTTTAAGTACTCTTTTATATATATACTGGAAGAACTAAATTTTCTCTCCTCTGTCTTTCTGAAAGTGCCAGATAGTGTAGGCTGTCATACAGTTTTGGTCTTCAATATCAGATATAGATGCTTTCATTTGCTAAAAATTGGGAAGAACATTTATCCCATCTGTATTGAGATCAGTAATCTTAAAATTAGGGGAGAAGTTTAGAATTTAATCCAGTGATTCTCTTAAGTATGGTCCCAAACCAGCAACTTGTCATATTCTGGGAAATTTGTGGGAATGCCAATTTTGTGCTTGGACCTGAATCAGAAATTCTAAGAGAAGGGACTAGCAATTTTTACCCAAATTTTCCAGGTGATTCCGATGCAGCCTAAAGTTTTAGTACATAATGTAGTTAGCCTGTTAGAGTTTGAATATTGCTTTTCCAAACAGTTTTGTCAACACTAGGTATCTTAGTTTTAGTACTGTTAGGGATGGGTTTCCAAGAAAAGACATTTTTTCCTACTCATTTTATAGATAAGGGATATAGAAAAACTTAGTACTTGCCTTGTGTTTCAAATCCATGGCTAGGTTAGGCAGCTTGCACGTTGGCAGGAAGGTAAAGATACTGAGGGGAAAGAGCAGGGATATTTGAGATGTATTTTCTCTTATATTATTTCTCTTTTTTGTTAACAAAAGTCAAATGCTAAGAAGTGATTTTTAAATG
>PVJO010003076.1:113866-130010 GCA_004026905.1 Hystrix cristata | reverse complement strand
TCCATTTGACCTGGCTATTCCTCTGCTTGGTATCTTCCCAGAAGAATTAAAATCATCATATCACAGTGATATATGCACAACCATGTTCATAGCAGCACAATTTGTAATAGCTAAGTCTTGGAAACAACCTAAATGCCCAACAACTGATGAATGGCTAAAGAAGATGTGGTTTTTCTACACAATGGAGTACTACACCACCACGAAAAAGGATAAACTAGAGTCATTTGTATGTAAATGGATGTTCCTTGAGAAACATAATATTAAGTGAAATAAATCAGACACTTATTAGTACACATCGAATTGTTTCTCTGATATGAGAAACCATAAGTGTAAATAAGGACAAAGGGGTAAAATAGATATTATGTTTAAAAAAGAAGAGAGAGATAGTATTCAAAAGAGAGGAGAACTAGATAGGGAAAAGGGGGATAAAGAAGAAGGTTAAAAGAAAAGTAACACAAAAGGGGAAAAAATGGTAAAGTGTAGTTATGCTTGTTGCAAATAGGGAGGGGTAGGGGAATGGAAGGGAGGGGAGGGGAAGGGGGGGAAGAGGGTGGAAAACCAAGATGTATCATGTACAGGTACAAAATAACCATGTTGATTATGATCATTATGTATACAATGTACCAATACATGTTCTTGGTAAAAGTAAAAAAAAATAAAAAAATAAAAAATAAAAATATTTTAAGGAAAAAAAAAGAAACTTACATAAAGTTTTACTTTACAAATGTCTTAATAACCAACATTTTATTGAATCTCCGTAATGCTCTATAAAATGAGAATCATTTTACAGAGGGCAAAGCTAAGATTCAAAGATGTTAATTCACATTGTAAATTATATATTCCTTCAATTTATGAATAATAAGCATTAAAGATTTTAAAGTGAGCATTTGATTGCTGGGTGTTCTTTCAATGCAGTGTTGGATATTACTGTCTAGGGACTTAAACTGTCATCAACTGAGCTATTCATACTTGTAAATTGTAGAAAACCAAGAGGAACACATTTCTTTCTTCTGTGTTGAGATGCAATTGAATTTTATCTTATGGATCTGCAATTAATTTCTCAACAGTAGAGTATATGGCCAATATTACATTTTATTACAGGTCGATTTTGCTTCATTTTGCATCTATTGGTAAATTTATTCCAGTGTTCGTCACTACCTAGATTTGTATCTGTGTTTGGATTTTCTTTTGACCTGGTTTGAACATCTTATAGATTTCCTCATGAATTTCTGAGTTAAAAAACTGACACACATTTTTCACATATTTTTAATGAAAAACATAATTTGCTCATTTGAAAATTATCTTAGACTTGAATTCAAGTCTTCTATTTTCAATCCCAGGTTTTATAAACTATGGAAATTCAAAAGAGATAGATACATCTTGCCTTTGTCACCGGTAAATTCCACAAAAGATCACCCAAAACAAATTGCAGTAAGAGCAAATTCTACTTTGGCAACTGTCTTACTTTTCTCTCGTTGCTGAGAGAAAATACCCAACACCCAAAGTTAGGGGAAGAAAGGTTTATTTGGCTCACAGTTTGTAGAGGTTTCAGTCCATGATCAGCTGGCTCCAAGGCAGGGTGGCATGGCAGATGGGCAGAAGGCAGCAAAGTAAGGCAGGCAGTAAGCAAAGGACCTAAACAGCTTCTTCCTGTGCCTTATATTTTATCCAGGCTGCTAGGAGTATGGTGGTGCTAAACCAATCAGTGGATCCATTCAGTAATCACACATCCTTAATCCCAGCATCATGCACTCTAGATCCAGCCACCTCTTATCATATGAGGCTTTGGGGGAACATTTAGACACAAACCATAACAGTGACAAATGCATTTTTCATTCTCACCCACCCATACACATACTGAAAAGACAGAAAATGGTCTTTGTTCACAGATGATATGATTGTGTAATTAGGCAACTCATAAGAATGTATAGATAAAGAATTTACCTGAAAAGTATTTGCAGTAATAAGTCATTTTAGAAGATCTCCTAATACAATAAACAAATAAAAGATAATTCATTGATAATTTAACCAAACAAAATACTTAAGAATAAATCTAATGATACATATGCAAAAATGTCTATAGAGAGAAAATAAAGTATTAATAACAGAAATAAAATCTGAGTAAATATAATGGGGCTAAATTTGGAAGATTCAATAGTGTACTCCAAACTGGTTAATTAATTGGCAGTCACTAGAGGTGCTTTCTGGAAACTGGCAAACTGATGACAGAGTTTATTTGGAAATGTAAAGAACCAAAAATAATCAAGGACACAAGAACAACCAGGCAACAGCAAGGAAGAACAAGCAAGTTGGGGGACACATAGTCTCAGATAGTAAGTAAGACTTACAGTGCCACAGTATTTATGAGTTTGGTATAGACAGAAGTAGATAAATAGAACAAAATAAGGAGCCCATACAAATTACACACATTTGTGATCATTTCACTAATAAAGGTGAGACTTTATACTAGACTGCAAGAAGTATGTCTTTTTTTAACAATTGGGGCTAATTGAATTTGGTACTTCTAAGGAGATGAACAAATCTTTCCTCTCTCTACTGTTAACGCCTTAAAAGACCAATGGCAACCCTACTGATTGAGCAAACTGTTTCTTTTTTTATTTTATTTTATTTTATTTTAATGGTACATTTTAGATGTACATAGTGATAACATTCATCATAGGGGATTTGTACCTGTACATGACATATCTTGCTGCTTCTTTTTTTCCCCTTCCCCTCCCCTCACCCCCTCCTTCCTCACTATGTACAAAAACTTTGGCAAACTAAGTTTCTTAGGCCCATGTTTGACAAAAATCACAGTGTTATTTGGGGCTTTGGATTTGAGCCTAAGGAGTTAGATTTTTCAAGACCGGGAACTGAGCTTAGAGGAAAAAAATGGTTAAATATCAGCTTACGATTCATTGATGGATATCCAGAGAGATCTGAAATGAATCTAGAAAAGTAAGCTGATTTTTAGTACCTGATCCACTTGGATTAAAAAACCCTTTTATTTTGATAGAAGCACTACTTTACAGATAGATAAAATATTTACCTGGAGAAATTGATTTGCAAGTATTTCCTGGAATAAATACTTAATTCATGGCACCAGTGGTCTCAGTTCTTCCTCCAGCCAATTAAATATGGAGATATAGTTATCTTTTCTCCCATTTCCTGTCTCTCACATCATACACGAAAGCCAACTGTAGATGAAGTATAACTCTAAATGAAAAATTAAATAAAGCTCCTAGGACACGTGGGAAAATATTTTTATGACCTCCAAATAGGCAAAGATTTCTTAAATCAGACCTCAGAATTACTTTTCCATAAAAGGAGAAAAAAGTGGGTGAATTCAGCTGTATTAAGAATTCATTCATTCAAAGTGAACTCTTAAGAGAAGGAAAGGGCAAATAAATCAGTAAAATGAACAAAATGATGAGTAATAACTTTACAAAGCAGATATGCAGTAGTTATTAAACCTGAGAAAAATAGTATTTATAATTCAGCAATTCCATTTCTTTCAGTGTGTGCCCTAAACATTACATACAGGTCCACTGAGAGATATGTATAATACTATCTACTAATAGAAGAGTATGTAAATTTTTGGTGTATACATGCAAAGGAGAATTGGTATACAACAACACAGACGACACTTACAAGAAGACAAACACGAAAGACATTCGACTCTATGACTATAATTATACAAAGTTCAAACATAGGCAAATTTTATGTACGTTGCTTTAACTCAGAATACTGTTCGATTTTGGTGGTAGTTGGGAGAGGGCATCCAGACCACTCACAGTGTTAGAAACCTGCTGTTTCCTGATCTGAGTGTTGCTTATTCTCACTGCGTATGGGAAAGTTCAAGTTATAAGCTAAGCTTTTTCTGTACTTTCAGCTAAGTTTACAGGGTCATAAAGGGGAGGAGAAAAGAGGAAATGTGGAAACCAAGACGGAAAAGATTGAAGGAAAGGTACTTTTTACGTAACTGTAATCGAATAGTCATTGTAATTCAACAAAAAGCAACATGCAAAAAGAACAACGTAAACTGATTACTTCTCGCATTAACCAGAGCACATTAAAGAAGGAGAATGTTAATCTCTAGTGCATGTAGCTTGTACACCTCTCATTCAATTCCTGGAATTCTCCACAGGAATACTTTTCTCGGTGTCAAGCTTAGTCTTTCATACCTCATTAAAGAAGCATTTACAGCTGGATGGGTGTGACTTGCTCTTCACTTGGAGACAAATTTAGATCTTAATTGACAACCAGACCCTGTTCTCTTTATGTCACATGTGCAGTGAGAAAGGAAGAGCATATGTTCTGAAGTTGAAACTCGGGAATGGGATGTTTGGCGTTCCTGAAGTTGTTCCTCGCTTGGTGAGACCCAAATTCATCCCACTCGACTGCACATGTGCAGTGGAACAGTTCCTGCAAGGTGACTCTAACATGGGCGTCAGCTAACATCCTTTCTGTGAGTTCCAGAAATACAAATTAGCCTGTGTTGGCAGAAGATTAGGAACTGCTCTTTAAGCAGTCTTTCATTCTGCAGTTTTATTTTCCAATCATCTTGCCAAGGGAGTATCTTTTTCCAGAAGTTTCTCCTCTGCTCTCCTCTGATTTTAGTTTTTTTCCTCTTCATCCCAGATCCAAATGTATCTTCACTGAAGCCTCTTGCTCCTTCTCATCCTATGTTCTTTATCGTCTTTTATCTTTGTACTCCACCTCTTATTTTAAGATTATTCTTGGCCGGCCGCAAAAATATTTACATATGAAGGGTAGTCCACGAACTGGATAAATTTCCTGTTTTGTTCAGTAACGTTTCATTTACCATTTAGATTTTCTGGAGTCTCATGCCTCTAATTTACTACCAAATATTGATTGCTCGTATCTCGTTTATAATGGCAGCTTTATTTTCTTATAAATTAAAGAAGCATCAAGAGGAGGATACAGCTACCTCCCACATTCTTCAATTTTTAAAATTAATCCCTCCGAGAATGTAGCTTGTTCTACATTCTATGTCTAGGCCGTCTAACCCAGTGTAGTTAACCTGCTACCCAAAGCGTTTGTGTGTTTAAAAGATTCTCTCTGAACCTTGATAGTAGCAGAATAGCCAGTTGGATGATTACTCCTTGTTTCTATTTCGCTCTTCTCAGTCTTCCATAATAGCTCCGATTTTTCTTGTTTACAACTTTTGAACTTTGGAAGCCTCTTTATTGTCGCAGTCCTTGACGCTTACGCACAGGAAGGATGAGTGGGAAGCACTGGGGTCTGTGGTCAATCTGCACTGTTTGGACATCTCCAGGGAAGGCGGAAAGGACAGCGGTTAGGGCCTAATGGAAACCCTGCCCACTGACAGGAAGCTCAGGCATTGGTTGAGCTGTTTTGTGTTGTTAGGTTATGCCCTCAAGTTTAAACTCTTTAAAAACACTATTTTCTTTTTTGGGGAGGGGTTCTATGAAGTTGAAATAGCCAAGCCTCACCACTAAGTCATCTTGATGTTTGATCTTTTCTTGATGTGATGTTTTAAATGTAATGATATTCTTGAACACAAAACAAGTGTGTTTATTACGTTATGGGCAAATTCAATAACATTCTTCCCCAAGTCTTGCTTTTATTTCTAGTCTGTTAGAGTACAAGGCTTCTATGGAGAAAGAACTCCCAAATGACTAAAAAGTTTTATTTTCCTTTTAATGCTTCATTTGTAGCATCACCTGAAACTGATTCAGTGGTAAAGTCAATAAAAGGAAGAATTGATACTAGTAGCCCTCAATATAATCAGAGGTTCCAGGTTTATAGTCTGTGACATTTTAAACACTGACTAACTATTACTACTTGCTTTTAATCTAGGTCAGCAAGAAATTCAGGGAACTGCTGGAATTGAACTTTCAACTCTGTCTGTCTCTATTTCTGTGTACAGGGGTGTCTATTTATTTTCTGGGAAGAACCCTTAGCAGAGAGTGTGACGCTAAATGTAATAAAGTCACTTGTGTTCCGTGCCATGAGACTGACTTGTAGGAAGGAGGCATTCTCAGTCAAATTTCCTGTCTAGGTTGCATCCTTGGAATAAGAAATAAAAGGAAAGGATGAGGGGAAGAAAAAAAAAAGAGGAATAATAAAAACCTACATCATCAGCTATAGTGAGATGTTACAATAATAGTCTAAGATCTTATCCCTACCAGAGTTGCTGTGAGAAAACACTGATTGAAATAACCATGAATCCTTTCTCAAAAAAAAAAAAAAAAAACAAAACTCCAAACAAACAAAAAAGTTCAAATCTTGGTAAAATGAAGCAGTTCAATGGGTGGTTTCTTCTAGGAAAGCACCTGTTCAGGGTGGGTACTAGGTATAGAGGGCCAGAGAAGAACAACCTTCTGGATTCAGGGTGGACACTGTCAAGATTATCTGTGTGCTCCATTTCTTGATTTACCAGTTTCTCTAACTTTCATCCTCCAAAGGGATAAGAAATGCCCAGTTAAAAGTCTAGAAATATATACATCATTATAATTTTAATTAATCTTTATAATTTTATAATTTTAATTAATCTTTTACTTAAAATGTGTGGAAGTTTTTAGTACATAAATCTTGAGAACTAAATGTTTATCATTAAGTTTTAGAATAATATTTTCTGCTTAGTATTTTGCCATTACTGAACACATTCCTACGTATTGTATCATTTGAGCCTCAAAATTGTTTGAAGGAGTGAGTAAAAAGGTATGAGTATCTGTGTTTTCTGAACAGAAACATTAGGCTTCTATTTGTTGTGACTTTCTTATCTCCAAATTCACTTATTTATAAAATAGAATTAGCAGTTTAAAATATTTTCTGTATAGTTTGCTCCATAATTTTAGAAGTTTTAAATGAAAAATTTAAAAATTCCATTTCTTTCAATTGTTGTCCCTGCCCCATGTGGATAGGAGAACATCTTTTTGACCAGTTTGTGTCGAAGTTCATTACCTGGAACTAATCAGAAAAAAAAAAAAAAGCCAAAATAAAACCAACTGAAAGAAAAAAGCAAATTGTTACCCTCTTTAACTGAATTGATTTAAGACATAACAAGGGAAATGGAAAATATTGGACTATCCTAACAGATAACTTTTTTTGCCAAACTACAGGCAGATCAGGATCTAAGAGGCTTAGTCTTAAACCCCTGGAAAATAGGATGATTCCAACTGGAAATTTTTAAAAATGACTTTCAAAAGTAGGACACTAGAGATCAGTGACACGGTACAAATACAAATGTTAATAAATAGGTTATAAGCAATCAGATTCTATGTACACTTTCCAACATATCTAAAAAGGATCAGTATGTGTCGATAATCATTATGGTCACAGTGCAAAACCTTATATACCCTCAACAGTTTCAAATGGTCTCTTCCAGTTTATGATTAAAACCCACTGAAATCCATGGGGCTACAGCATAAACACAGATATATAAACATGCATGCATTAAATGTCTTCACCAGTGACCAAAATGTTAAATCGATTTTATGAGAAGTTGGTTTTCCAGCCACCGAGTGGCTGTAAATGTTAAGTGTTTTTACAGGTTGTTGCTTTCGTTGCTTTTCCAGCTGCTGGGCTGCTTTAAATGCCCTCTCTCTCTCTCTCTCTCTCTCTCTCTCTCTCTCTCTGTGTGTGTGTGTGTGTGTCTCTCTGTCTTTGTCTCTACACACACACACACGCACATGCACACACACACACACGCGCATGCACACACACACACACACCCACACCCCCCCTTACTTTTCCAGCTGCTAAGCCTCTTGGTACATTTTTTATGAAGTTTTTCCTTTTTCTTTTACTCGCTAAATCTATTTATATTTTACTTACAAAAGCAAGTGCAAAATTGTCTTGGCACCATCCAACTTTTATTTTTATTGAATTTTTTAAACTACAAATAAAAATTCCATCCCTGTTTCAGTGCTTTCCAGAAAGTCGGGGCCCTAGCTATAATGAATCCAAGATGAACATTACGAGTTCATCTCAGAATTTAGATACCACAAAAGCACTCTCCTTGTGGTATGCTCAGTGGAAACACTGTTCTTGTGGTATTTCCATTGGAAATATTGTACTTGCGGTATTTTTCAATGGAAAAACTATTACTGTGGCATTACTGAGCACTCAGGAAATACTGGCTGGAGTCTTGTACCAAATGGCCAAAGAAGAGGGGAGATGCAGAGTGAGTTAAATTAAGGTAGCAATGAACGTTGATGCACAGGGTTCAAAAGGGAAATGATCAAGAGGAGGATATTTTATTTCACAACCTGAAATGAAATCCCAGTTATATTCCATCTGGGGAAAGGAAGAAAAATTATTTTCTAATTAGGAGAAGTTTTATGAAAACCCAAAGATAAAGTGCTGGTGAGAAATAAGATTTACATATAAATACAAGACTGAGAAAAGTGAGGCCACAGCCGTTTAAAAGGGGGTTGCACACGGTAGATCTAACCTGGTGTCGGTTCAAAAGGTCTAAAAAGTGCTCACTTCGGCAGCACATATATGAAAGGTCTAAAAAGAGGTCTTAAGAAAAAAGACACCAAGTAAAAGGTAAGTGTTCAAAGGAAGAAAGAAAAAAAAAAAAAACCACAAGGCAGAATTTTGGGCAGGATTTTCTCAATCAAATGTGAGGCTGAGTTGTGCTGAAGTAGCTCAGTTTAAAGTAATTACCTGGCTCCTGAGGCGCTGCTGAGGCTGATTTGGGCGCAGTGCTTTCCTGGATTACCCAGAACTCTCCAGCAGGATTCTGTGCTGCTGTGGGGCCCACTTCGCACAGCTTTCCATTGATGCCTGGCTTCTTTTCACATTTGACTTTTTGCTCATGGTGGTTCTCCTTCCTGGGATATCCTTCATTTATCTAAATTCCTCCTGGACTTAAATCTAAAGTCCAAGTTCCATGCATCCCCTGAAACCATTCTGACACCTCCAGCTGACCTGAGCCAGCCACTTTTAAAAACTGTAATATAGAGGTATTTCTCTACATGGCAGCGTTTCTCGGTATCTTTTTGTCCTGTGCCTTATCAGCAGTAATGATAGTCACCTTGTTTTTTATGTCCCTGTGATCTACAGCACAGAGCACAGCTTTGAAGCACAGGAAGTACAAGGTGTAATCAAAATATGTGGTGCATATTTCAATTTTAATTAAATTATTACAGTAAAAGACACATTGCCATTATTCCCCTTTCATGATACTCCTCCTCACTTCACAAACACTTATTTCATTGTTCTTGCCACTTTCTGAAGCAGTTCTGCAAGTCTTCTTTCCTGAGTGTCTCTACAAGGCGTGATGAGAAATGTGGTGAATGGTGCCGCCAGACGACATTTAGTGGAAATGCAGGCTTCTAAAAATATTATGGCATGTCTTTATCCACCTTATTCACAAAATCTGACACAGTGCAACTCCTGGCTTTTGCCCAAAGTCAAAATGACCAGGAAAAGTAAATGTTTTGAATGATTTAGGGCATCAAGGCATCCATGACAGTGCAACTAAAGACACTTGGGAAAGAGAACTTCCAGAACTGCTTCAGAAAGTGGCAAGAGTGATGGCATAAGTACGTTCAAAGTGAGTGGAAACATTCTGAGGGGCATTAATGGCAATGTGTCTTTTATTACAATTTTTTAAAAAATTTAAACATTGGCTGTGTTTTTGATGACTTCTCATATGTTATTATTATTTGTTTCTCACCTGAGGTAAAGCAAACATGATACTTCAATTTTTTAAATCCTCTATGTGTAATTCTTTTAGCTATTAGTGCTAGAGCTATAATAGAAAAATCCTCAAATGCAGACCCTGAAATAATATTGGCTTTTTAACATTTTTCTTAGTGTATATCTGCAATACATAGAGATTATATTCACTATAGGAGGTTGGTACATGGACATAACACATTTTAACTCTTTTTTCATCTCCTCCCCTCCCCCCTCCTTTCCTTCCATCTCATAGTCACCCCCCTTTTTGTAAAAGATATCTCTCTTTCCTATTATCTATCTTTTATTTTGCACTTTATTTATATTTTGGGTTCCTCACGTAAGAGAAACCATGAGATATTTAAGTTTGTATGTCTAATTTGTTTCACTTAAGATTATTACCCCAGGCTGCATCCATTTTCCTACAAATGACTCAAGTTTATCTTTCTTTATGACAGAGTAGTACTCCATTGTGTATAAGTAACTCATTTTCTTATGGCCTATTTTTTATTCATATCACATTTCTGGTAGAGTGCTTCCTGAGGGACTCAAGATCTTTCCATCTCGTGGCTTTTACACATGACTTCCAAGGATGCCCAGAAGGTGGGTTTTCCAGTCATCTGGAAGGGAAAAGGGAGTGGAAGAGTGTGAGAATAAAAATTGTCTGTAGAACTAACCTGAAATATGGCATCTATGACTCCTGCCATGTTTTGCTGGTCATGATAGATGGAGTAATGAACTGAATATTGTGTACCCCATGTTCATAGATTGGTGACTTAACCCCTCACATCTCACAATGTGACTGCATTTGGTCTTTAAAGAGGAAATAAACTAAAATAAGTGTTAGAGAGGGACCTTTTCTAGTATAATTGTTGTCCTTATAAAATGAAGAAATTTGGGTGCAAAAGAATACAAATGAAAGACTGTGTGAAGGAGAAGACAGCCGTATGTATACAGCCCAAGGAAAGAGGCCTTAGAAGAAACTAATCAGTCCTATGAATACCTTGGTCTTGGGGACTTTTATGCTCCAGAATTTTGAGAAAATAAATTTCTGTTGTTTGAATCATCTGGTCTGTGTTATAGATGTACCAGCAAACTGATACACATAGCACACTGTATTTGCAAGGGAGACTGGGAAATGTGGTCTTGCTGTGTGTGGAGGAATAAAAGGAAATAGGTTTTGCTGAACACAGCCCAGTTCCCATCACAATACTAGATCTAGGTGGGGTATTAGGGGCCATCTATTCCAACACTCCATTTTAAAAATCAAGATGAACCCACTAAGTGAGATTACTTGTTTTTAGAATGCTGTGGATGTTTAGTGCCATGGTAGTTTTTGCATTTTGCATGTAGTGAGGGTTAGAACTCAAATATTTGCAGTGATGGTTTTCCAACAGCACTCCACCTAACTCCCTGTATTAATCAGTTCTCTCATCCCTGAGACATATTTCCTGCTACTCATAACTTAAAGAGGGAGAGATTTAATTGGACTCACAGTTTGGGGCATTCAGTCCATGGTTCAATGCCTCCAAGGCAGGAGCATCATGGTGGAATGACATGGCGGAGGAAAGCTGCTTACCTCATGGCATCCAGGAAGCAGAGAGAGGATGGGAGAGGTGGAGAGGTAGATATATGCTGCAAAATCCTGTCCTCAATGACATATCTCTTCCAACTGGACCCCATGCTCCTAACAGCATATTTAGCTATGAACTCATCAGTGGACCAAACAGAATCTGGTGAATATAGCATTCCTACAATCCAGTCACCTTCCAAAATCTCTGCCTTTGAACAGGAGACTTACGGCAATATTCAAGATCTAAACCATCATGCTCCCTTCTATTTAATTAGTGCCATTCTAGTGTTACTACGTAATTGTAACCCAGTGTAAAATTAAAATGTAGATCCTTGTGTACAACTTATTAAGGATTCAAGAAAGTAACAGCAGACCATGAAACCAGGCTCCCCATTTTTTTTTTTGGGCGGGGTGCTGGGGATTGAACTCAGGGCCTTGTACTTGGTAAGCAAGCATTGTACCGCTTGAGCTATATCCCCAAGCCACCAGGCCCCTTCTAACTCTGGGTCTCTGAGTGATTGCACCAGTCACATGTCCACAAAGTTGAGCTTGGTGCTATCTGGCTTTCAGAGTGACTGCTGCCATCGATGCTTATGAATCAGAGTCAATATTAAAAGCTGGAAAAATGTTCTGAGACCTTGTTTTCCTTGCCCCAGCCTGCAAGCCAGGCTGTCAGTAAGAGCACAATGACACTTGACCTCAAACTTCAGTTTATAAAAGTAGATCTGCTCTCTATTACCCATTTCTTAGGTTAGAATCACATGAGAGGGGAGAGATTCCCACTATCTTTTTTTACCTGTTGAGGTTTAAGACTGAATCATAGATAAGATACAATTTTTAAATGTCCCTAAGTGATTCTGTTTCTGAGACCAGGCCCGGTACTACAGGTTAGTTGCGTCCCCCTGATATCTTGTGGATGTGCTAACTTTAACCTGCTTTACATCTACCATTTTCGACCTTACTTCCCCCAATCAAGGCAGTATTTTATTTGTAGACCACATTTCTTTGTATGAGATTTGAGAATGTTAATAAAGTCAAAGACCCTCTACAACATTCTAAAGTCTACAAAAATTAGTTTTCTAGTGTTGGCTTTGTGCACTTAACTTTTTCCATTGTTGTCTCGAGTTACTCTCACAGATTTACTGTCCTCTTGTTTCTGTCTTTTACTCCATCAAAACTACTCAGGAAATGGTCTAGTGAATGTGTTTATGTAAAATATTTAAAAAGCAGATACAAACTGGCAACTTTTGTAAAGAATTTTTTCTTTTCAAAAGAGGATTGAAGCTAAAATAGCAAATCTTTAACTGAACTATGTGAAGCACTGATAAATGCTAAGAAGTTAGTGGGTATAGCAATAAATACTGTAGAATTTCATTTGTTCACTCACTGATTCAAAGGAATTTCTGTATATATTTATAAAGGAAATATTTTCTGTATATATTTATAAAGAAAAATTATTTTATTGTTAAGTAATCCCTACATTTAAGGAACCCTGATTTTTAAAAGGCAAATATACATATTAATAGGTTATTAAAAGTAAATATAGAAAGTACTATTTGTTGATGTTTATAATTATTCTATCTTATTTCTTTTTTACTCTGTATTCTTTCTTACTCATTGATCACCTATCTAGCTATCTAATCTGATCTAATCTATTGCTAAGGGGACCCAGAGGTAGGAATAATATAGTTTGAGACCAGCAGTAAAGATGTACTCGGTAAATGTGGTTTGAACTGAATTCCAAGGCAGCGTGGTATAAATTAAGAAGCATGGACTTCAGCAGAGGACATAAATGTTTGCATTTACTTAGCAAAACAAATATAGGGAAATAACTTAGTTAAGTAATTAAGGGTACAAATTCTGGAGTCAGACTGCTGGGATTTGAATCCTCGCTCTATCACTGCTTAGAAATTTATGTAACATCTGTTTCTTATATTTTTCCTTTGTGTAATGAGGGCTGAAACTGAATAGACACTTCCACGTTGGTTTTGTAAGAGGATTAATGAGTTAATTCATACAAAAGATCTGAGGCTAATGCTCATGTGATTAACTTCTTTACGACTGAGTTTATTTTCTGTAAGGAGGGGAGAAAATATATTCCTTAAAACTGACGTGCAGATTAAATGCAAGGAAGCAGGTAAAGCTTGAATCCAGTGCACTTCTTGACTAGAGATGTGAGCTTAGATAATATCATTCGCTGATGGATTCATTCATTTATTCAAGAGGTCAATACAGAGTGATCTATATCAACTGCCTTTTCCTTTTATGGAGATTACTTGTATTTAGATTAGTCAGAATGTATACAAATCAGTGTTTGAGTGAGCACAGATCACACATTTAGTGTTTTTGTGTGCTCTAATTAGCAACAATTATACCAAAGAAATCAAATTGAGATGTGTGAATCAGAAAACTAAGAATAAGTATATAAAAGTAGCTCCTTTTTAAAGGCCAGGCTTAGTAATTTTCAGCTAAATGCTGTGACACTAAAAATGCAATTACTCAGAGTAAACACGTACACAAAACTACAGTTCTTTTACCACACATTCTTCAGAATTATTTTTAGCATTAATACTTATGTCTCACTCTGCTGAAGTACATATGTAGAATTAAAGAGATGCAGCAAACCAAACAAGTGTAAAAATAAAGTGAAAGACATAGATGAATGGGAAAAAGTTTTGGGGGGTTCTGGGGATTTAACTTAGGGCCTTGCTCTTGCCAAGGTAGGAAAAAATTTTTAAAATAAGGACTACTCAACAATTCCATTGATACATCAAATTCACACTGTGGATCATGTTATAGATCTGGCTAATACTGGACCACAAAAATTGGTTCTGAGCTTCCTAATAGACTGACTGAAAAAGAAAAAAAAATTGTGAGATGATATTCATAAGTTTCATCAGATAAAAACAATCATATAAAAGAAAAAATACTTTACTGTCCAATCCTGTAATGATCTAAACATTTTCTGTACTCATGGACACCTAATTTTCTTTCTGCATGCGTCTCTTTTTAAGATTTGTTTAGTTGTATTTATCTACACTAAACCATACGATCCTTTAAGACAGAAGCCTCAGCTTGTTAATTTTTTACATTAACACTGTATTATGGTTTGGATTCATAATGTCTACCCAGAAGATCCTGTATTCCTGGGGATTTGGAAGGAGATTAGATCATAAAAGTTTAAGCCTCAGCAATGGATTAATCCAGTGATGGATGTATAGCTCAGTGTGCTATTTGAAGTTGAGCCTGGTAGGAAGAATTAGGTTACTGGGGACATTCCTTTGAAAGGTACCTTCCTCTCTTATTGTGGGTCTTCCCTATTTTTCTCTGCTTCCTCGTTGCCGTGAGGTAAGCAGCTTTTGTCCACACATCCTTCTGTCATGATGTTTCTGGCTTGGAGTTAGTCAGCCCTGGACTAGAACCTCTGAAATCATAAGCCAAAATAAACTTTGTTCTCCTTTAAAAGTGTGTGACTGCCCTTTTGCCCCAGTGACAGAATGTCTACTAATATATGAAGGGTCTTCCAGAAAGTGCACAGTGAATTAATTAAAGAAACTTTAAAACATGTATCAAAGAGCGAATCCTACTTGTGTGAACTTTTCACTTTCAATAAATTGGATGGGATACAGGCTAACTAAACCTGTTGGGAATAATGAAGGAAGGGTGTAAGTGGTTGTCCCAGTGTGTATAGAAATAATTACTATGGTAATATTTTTATCATTTTCACATGAGGAAATAGACTAAAGCTGTTGAAGATAATGGCTTATCAAATTAGCTTCTTCATTTCGAATCTCTTTTGTTGTTGTTTGTTTTTATTGTATTAGTACGTGTTTGTAGTACATGAAGTTTGCATTCACCATAGGGAGTTGGTATTTGTACATAACACAGCTCAATTCTGTTTTAAACCCTTCCCCTTTCCCACCCACCTCTTCTCTCCTTTTCTAAATCCCTTTACCCCTTTTTCATTCTTATTGTCATTATTATTTTTAGTTCATGTTTATGACATACAGTGTTCACATTCATTGTGAGTATTTGGTGCATGGAAGTGACACATTTTAAATCGTTTTTTTAAATCTCAGTAGGGTAATAATCTGCATCTACTGAGAAAATATCTTCATTTTTAAAATAATGTTCATATTAGTTTCTTATCAGTTTAAGTATCTATAAGTTTATGTTCAATAATTTATAGTACTCTTTAAAATATTTTATTTTATCCAAACTTAGACGTCATTAAAATATATTACAATATTTGTAATATAGTAAGCAGTATTATTTTGCCCTTTCATTCCAGAATTCTTATGTAATAGGTATCCCAGGGTGAGACTGCTTTGGGCATTTCCCCCTATTTCTTTTCTTTCATCTATCCATTCAGCAAGCTCTTACCTTGTGCTTAAAATGTACCAGGCACTTGGGGTGACAAAGAGATACGGTACTATTAATCAGAGAGCTACCACCAAGGGAAAGAAATAACTTCAGCTATGAATGCATAATTCTTAAGCTTTGTGGAGCAGCACAAAATCCATGAAAAGCTGGAAGCCACAAGAAAGAAAAAGTTAACTTCTGGGATTGTTCTAGTGAAGTGCATTGTAAGAGAATGATTGGATATGGTCTTAAATAATATTTCAAAGTTTTGATGCCTGTTAAAGGCTATGTATGTGGAGATAGGGAGAGCAAGATTATTGGGAGGATAGGCTGCAGGCCAAAGGACCTTAGCCTTTGCAAGATCAGCCTGGAAAACTTAGGGAGACACCATCTCCAAAAAAAAAAAAAAAAAAAAAAAAAAAAAAAAGGCTGGGAATGTAGCTCAGTGTGAGGACATTGTTTCAATACTCCCTCTCATTAAAAAAAAAAAAAAGAAAGAGAAAAACACCTCTCAACTTCTCAAATGAAGGA